>JAGTTH010001506.1:0-55617 GCA_022606485.1 Agraylea sexmaculata | reverse complement strand
ATAGTTTTCTTATTAATATGTTTATCAAAAACTTGTTATTTTCTATTGCCAAACCCTTTTTTTGTCAATAAAAAAAGAAAAAAAAGAAGAAGACCACTTTACAAATGCACATCCTGCACCGGTCAATATTCAACATATAATTCTGCCAAAATTTCGTACTTCATCAATGATTTATTGAAATTTAATCAAAATATCCATACATTATATCGATAGAATTATTCTGAATATATTTGTGGTAAATTTTCAGCTTATTTCAAATTCGGCAAAGCATTAAATCCCAACATTGAAAATGTTTTCACTCGGTCATATTAAATTGAAAATAAACAAATAACATACATGAAACTGACTATATCTTATTATATAATAATGCGTGCCGGTTTCCTTAAATTTTTTTTTATATAAATAATAATGGTTTATAGACGTTATTATATTCGTGTTTAATCCAAATGCAGAAACATTTATACATTCTGCGGTGCATTCCCCAAGTGGCCGGTAATATCCTAAATAATAATGTTAATTTCCACTTTTTGTATATATTTTTATATGTATATTGTAAGAAAATATTTCTAATTAAATGAAAGAATTTAGTTCATTCCTAAACCGCTGCGTTACGGATGAGAATATTATTTAACTTGTGTAGTAAAAAATGATTAATATATCAGTTCAAGCGCTATGCTGGATGTCTCATTTCTTTTAGAATATATTTAAAATCTTTGCTTTCTTATAATTAATATTTAAAGTATACAACAAGGCAGTATCCATGAGAACTGGGATTAAACACGTT
This sequence comes from Agraylea sexmaculata, assembly GCA_022606485.1. NCBI lineage: Eukaryota > Metazoa > Arthropoda > Insecta > Trichoptera > Hydroptilidae > Agraylea > Agraylea sexmaculata. The sequence continues at coordinate 54,833 of JAGTTH010001506.1, read as the reverse complement.
ATCAATTTTGAACAGAATTAACACCAACAAATTGTGTAACTTTAGCTTGAACACAATATAATCCAAGTAGATTACGTCACGTAAAGCATCACTAAAAAGATTAAACAAACAAGAAATTGTTGTTTTATATCACAGATGAGTGAACTGTATTATTTGTGTACTGGGACATTATTGGATTTCTATCAAAGCTGTAGACTTTGATATGTAAATATGACACTAATTAATTCACATTATATAGAAATATATCGAATGTCCATCGATGCGAAAATTACCCACGCCTCTTCATATTAATTAGAAATCGCTTGAGTGTTCAGTAAAAATTAATAAAGCGCTTGGATTTTTAAAACTAATGCTGTTTAAAGGGCTATGAGGCAAAATTATTTAATGAAAATTATTGCTGGCATTTAAATATTTAATAGAATACGTAGTGCAGAATTCATAGTAACATGGATTGTGCTTTATATTATTTAATTTTCAATAAGTAACAATGGCAACAATATTTTTGTTTCAGGCGTATTTGCATCAAAGTAATAGTTTATTATTATATCAACATTAATTGTTCAGGGTTCATCCATTTAATATTATTATAAATCTTGCCCCTTTTTTTAATATTTATATAACAGAAGTTTAGTTTATTAAGTAAAATATATATTGAAGAATTTAGAGGTTTCTTTGGATGAATTAATATGTAATATCTACTTATTTATAATTTTTTATGTGAAAATACACAACCTAATACTATAAATTTATTTTTAAAATACTATTAAGCTAAACAAAAAAATAATCCCCACAAAAATGGAATAAATATATTTATTACTTTTGTATTAAAAATATAATATTTCTAGATACATATAATATTACGTAATAATTATGTCAGGCAAGCGAGTATCGATCCGAAAACAGGGGGTATTTAGGATCAGCTGTAGGTTCGTTCCCCTCTGAACTTGACCTGGGAAACCAGCCCTTTATTTTCAGTAGGTACTTACCACCCTTCGTGATACATGTACCCATAAATTCACCCTCAAGCCTTACAGCACGCTCTTCGCATGAATTCTAAAACATGATAATTAACCCCCTTTTACGTCTAGACGCAATACTTTCGATGAGTAATATTGAAAAGTCATCTGCACAATGCATTCTATGTGAGAAATCCCACCCTCTCGTAGTTTTTCGGGGTTGAAAAAGAGTGGGACTTTCACAAAAAGGTAGTTACGTGATGGCGTCGCCGCGTGCGTGACGCCCCGCCAACAACATAATGCAGGCGATGCAGACTTATTGATTGCTGTACAGGAAACTATAGTATACCGGGTTCGAGGCCCGGTGGGATAAAACAACATTACAACTGCACACGTCTCCAGCCCATTTGCAAATTAATTCAGACACTTTGTCGTCCGTTGCCACTGATTGCTACGTCAATCCCAGTTGTACAAGGAAAACAACAATATTAAAGAATGTTCACGTTTTAATAAACGCAATAAAAAAAATCCATAAATTTAGCTCACGTCAAAATGATATCAAATATTAAAAAAAATATATTATGTGTTAAAATAAAATATGATTTAATTATGCATTGGAGGTGGGAGGAGGTGAACTAAATTACCATAATATATATATATATATATATATATATATATATATATATATTTATCTAAGATGTGTGTATGTTATATGTATGTGTATGTATGTACAATCTGTGTACTCTTTGAATGTAAGTTCTCAAAAAACAGTATTTATTAAGAGATTCGCTTTTTATTTATGATGTATTATTATTATTATGATGTATTAGTATTATTTATTTTATTTTAAAAATACAGGGATTTATCGGGAATGTCGTTTTTTAAATATTTTAATTGAGTATTGTCATAATATGAAAACCGTATTAGATTATTTTATTTATAATTTATTTTGAAATCTATTATTACAAATTATTACCGTCCTATTAAAAAAACCAAGCAGAACATCAAAAAACATTAACAAATTTAAAATTTCATTTAAAATTACCCTAGTGATATATATTGGACATTGATACCCATATTACTCTACAAACATAAGAAGCAAATAGTATAATAATTATGCAAATTACTATACATTTTATCGAAAATTATTAAACTGAAACGTGTTTTATAAAATTGTACTAGAAACATTTCAATGTTAAAAGAAATATTCAGTGAAGAAATTTAACCAGCATATGAAATGCGAAATTACGTATTGAAAAGGTAACTTTGACATGGCAAAGCGATCAATAAACGCGTATTAAATTATCATAGACTACATTTGTATTTACAATCATAAATCTCACCATTAAAATTGATTAATATTTTTTTGTATGTGTTTGGGCAAATATTTAAATACAATTTAATTTACAAAAAAAAAGTAATTGGGCCCGACGGGACTTAATTAAATTCAGGGAGAGGTGAGTTAACATTTACCGGGAGGCATTTCAGCCATGCTCATGACAGTTTCTTGAACTGTGTGTCCTTTTTAATTAATTAAATATTATAATTTAACCTTAATTCAATTATATAAAGGTCTTTTCCCGCTTCTGACTATTCAAACACTTTGTAGTTTTTTTTTAAATTAAATATAATCTGTGGATCTTATACTGAGTCAGTATTGGGAGTGTCTTTTATTGGTATGTGATTTATTATAAAATTTATTGAGAAGCTCATTGGCAGATAATTTAAAATGTAGTGGGACATTCCGTCGAGGAAGAGAGCCAAGTAAAAATATGGAAGCACACTACTACAGAAAATTTATAATATTAGTTTGTGCTGGCCTAGGCTCTACTCAGACATTGCGTCGCCTTAACTCTAACTATAACTATGGGAATCCACTAATTTAATATTAAGTATAGAATCATTTATAATGGGTTCTTTTAAGGCCATTGACATAGATTTATAGAGGAGGGAGGAAACCCCTATAAATCAAACAATTAATTAAATAAATTATCCGAGAATCGTAGGATTGATTACAATACCTTCAAAAAGTTCATAATACCTCAGGATTGAGGTGCGTGGCTAAATATTGTAGTCACGGGTTAAATTCCTGCACAAGTAAAAAAGGAAAAAATATTTGATCGGAAATTACGACTGGAATATCGGGAATAATATTCATAAAAATCGTCGGGCAGAGCCGCTCTATCGGTGACCTGTGAAACTAGTAATTGTTAAAATCAAAATACATACAAAAAAATGTATAAACCCTCTCAAAAAGCCCATATTCATAGTATAAACATAAATAATTCAAACTATATTTTTATTGATAATGTAATGAGTTGATCCGCCATTAGAACCCTGAAGATTTTTTTTTATAAATAAATAAAATCAAGCAAATTAAACATTCATAAAAATAATCGATAATATGGGAATGAATATTATTCACAGTATAAACATAAACAATCTGTAGACAAATCCAAAAACTTATACTTGTATTTTTTTTTATTTAAATATTCTTTATTGTTATTAAATATTACAAAAAGTTCAAGCAAGAGATCTGCAAAATGGGCTTCATGAGACAATACGAAAAATTGTTTTTTTCAGGCTTTAAAAATATTAACAAAATTAAATTTATAGGGTGAAAACAGATAAATTATTCTACGTTCTATTTTTATGAATCTCTGTTTCAATTTAATTAATATAACATTTCAGTTTGTTATTTGACTAATTGTAAAATCTTCCTTTTATTTTAATTTATTTACACGAAAACAAATCATTTGATATCTTTTTTTAAATATAATAATGCGCTTGTTAGCTACAAAGCTCGATATTTATTTTATAATGGATGCATAATTCTACGAAGTCGTTACAAAAGAAAAATAATATTCACCAGCATTAAAGTGTTTGCGAAACATTTTCCTTTAAAAGCGTCATAATATACAGAAAGAATATCCGCGAACTACAAGAAATGCCTACACAAATAAGTTTGGACATAAATAAAATATACATATAATAGAACTATGTAATACAGTTTGTTTTAGTTGGGTTTAATGATCATCCATGTGCAAATATTCTCGTTTGTGCGATTCATGAGATTGAACATCGGTTTACAGTCCTTCGAAATCATATCGGATTATTTAAATACAAAAGGTCGAATATGAATTTGCATTGGTTAGTTTTATAATACACGTTGGACCGAAAGGTTTTAGGTCAAATTCGGAGATAAAAATATAATGTTATGAATTATTTAACTGTGTAACTGAGTTCATATGAGAGCATTATTGAATTAAAAAAATATATAAAAGGATTTCTTTTGTTTAGAATGAATGATCTTATTTCATTATTTGTTGAAAATGTATATAAATTAACTCACCGCGGACTGCTAATTCTTTTGCAAATATAAAAAAACGTATTTTCATTTTTTTTAAATTTAATACAAGCTTAGTTCATATATATTCATGTTTGTTTTCATTTATTACATTAAGATAAAAATAAGTTATTAAAAAGCGTGAAATACGAAAACCTTATATTTTTAAACTCCTCAAAAAGAGTATATCCTGGGACTTTGAATTGCCTGTCATTTATGATAAAAATAGAATTTAATAAAAAGTATATCTAATTTTTTTTTTGAAAAATGCATTTACGAAACACCGCAAATAATGCTGATTGGATGGTTTTATAATATACTATTGCGCTATAACCAAGCATGACTGTTCGCGGTAAATTTGACAAAACACCGACTTTTTTAAAATAAAAATCCTATTTTAACTTCTTTCTAATTTTAATATTAAAGTTGGGGACTTTATATTGTATTAACCTTTAATTCATTAATCTATAGTGGGAATTTCACATTTTAGCCAGATTACTTAAAAAAATCTATAATTGGTCACACAAGTCTAAAAGATCATATTGTATAATATTACCAATCGTGTTCATTTACGGTGAATTAGGTTTGCGTGTGTATAGAGTTTAAATAAAGATTATTAACAATTTGATAAAAACAATAACCAAATTCTAAATTGTTGAAAAATAACACATTTTTATATTCATTATGTTTATGAAGCGAATTTCACAACGCAAGACTATAATATTATAGGTATTGTATAACCAATCGCGACCATTTGCGGTGAGTTAGATTTGCGCGTGTTTTTAGAGTTTGACACTTGCTCTACATGCGAGTATTAAATTCTAGTATTGTTGAAAATTAACACCATCTGTATAAAATTTCTCTAAAAAGCTTTATGGGAACACTAAAAGATGGCTCTTTATTTTTTTTATTTTTTTATTAAATCAATTTATAATAAACAATGCTTTATAACTGTTATATGCGTGTTTATAAATGCAAGTTAAATATATTATGTGTTTTAAAATTGTTTTAAAAATAATGATTGTATGTGTTATTTTTGTGCTCCAGTTTGTCGACGGGCGACCGTCTCGTGTTCATGGTCTCCTGATGAAACTAGAGCACTCCTGCTTGCCACACCGGACGCGGCTGAAAGAGCGCACCACACCTGCATTGATAATAAATAATTTGATACAAATTGTATGTATTATTGGGTGTCATCTCGTGTGATATATGCACTCCTGTTACGGCGACGTGCTCCGAAGATGGTGGAGTTGAATTTATTATTATTGCGAACTATGAAATCCTAATACATTTGTATTCGCGCACTGTGTAATGTGTTGTGGGTGCGGATAAATGTGTACGTGTGCAAATAGTATCCGTGCGAATACCCAGCCGCGCGTATGTGGCCCTGATACAATATTCGCAAATTTCGAAACCGAAGCTGCGCACACGGATGGTAGAGAATGGGGGAGGCTGGCCTGGCGTACTTGTAGTACTGTAATACTGTAGTACTGTAATAGTGCCGCCCCAACAAACCAATCATAGAAGGGAACATCGTGGTTCATTATAATGGAGGGAGCTGGCTTCACTGTTCACGCCGCTCGTGTATGACGGAGGAAAAAAATCTTAGGTTAGGTCAGCTCGTTTCGCGCGAAATTCTGAGTATTTTGTATTAGGACAGCAGAAACACGAAGAGGGGGACGCGCAGCGCCGGGCCTCGCTCACTCACACACCGATACATATTGCACCAACACTCGCGCACTCTCCCCTTCACTTATACTAAATGGGCGGAGTTACATTCCATCTCTCTCTCGCACACTCGCTACTCTACTAACAACTCACACACACATACACAACAGGCAACGTTGGCGCGCATCAATGTGTGCGTCATCCCAACAAAATTAAATACAATTAATTTTTGAAAAATAACTTTATTATCAAACATTGATATTTTTTAAAATAAAATAAATTGACACGGTGAAAAATATTGTTTATTATTAAAATAACGCTTAAAGATGATTTAATATTTTTTTAACGAAAAAAACTATTTTTAATAACCCAATACTTTGTAAAAAATCACATGATACGTTATTTTGAAGACCCCATGGAATATTTCTATTATAATCATAAAAGAAGAGAAAATGTCATGATTATTTTCACCAACCATTAGAGTTAGTTCCCCTTTGTGGTTATTTGAAGATTTATATTTACTCTACACGTTTATCAAATGAGCCTCAGATAATAATTAGTGAATGTATAATCGACAAAATGTGCATTGAAATAATTAGTAGATAAAAATATTACACCATTTTCACTACAAAAATTAAATGTACTACTAATAATTCTCCCTATTGTCAGAATGTCTCCAGATTTACGACAACCACGACTACGATATTTATTATCACGGTATCACTAATCACAGGTGTTATCGGTAAGTTAGTTTGCCTCTGCCTTGTCCCACTAAATAATATTCATGTATAAAATAAAACATGTTATTATTAGTATAAAGTCCCCCTATTGTCAGAATTGATCCCGAGTGCGACCACAAGTGCCACGTCACAAGAGCGACTAAAGCGACCACGATATCAGGAAGACATAATGCAAAATACTGGCTAAGTTCAGCGACGCGTTGTTCGCTCGTTCACTTTCGTTTTCACTTGTTTCACCGTTAGCGATACGAGTCACAGGAGTACATGAACGAGGAGAGGTTCCATCCACGCGCACAATATCACTACCTGCACAACAACATACAATATACATGGGTTTCGTAATGTGCGTACAAAATGGCGGATATTCACTATCAAACAAGTCATCGTGACGAATACCAAACAAAGTACACTGTGACAGAGATTACAGAATGTAGATAACGCTGGTCAAGTCCTCAGGTTGCAGGAGTTTGTCTGTCTGTCTAGATAACCTTAAAGTCGACAGTGACTTGTTGACACTCCGTCTCGTTCTGCTGTATTATAGTGATAACATTATCCGCAACACTGGGAATGCTATTTATAAATGCACGCATAATAAATTACAAACTAATCACATGAAAAATAATCTTTCACATGGTAATTACGTACGGGTGATCAGTTCACGATTGAACATATTGTTTATAAATTAATAAACTAAAATTTTATGTAGTTACAATTATTATATCTGATGTCGCATTCAACCGGACCAACCTCATAAAGGTGCCCTCCTATGTACTTTATTCATTGATTTTTTATAATACATTTTTTCAATGATATACAAGTACAACATAAGACCCCACCAACATAAAAACCGTATTGATGTTATATTATAAATGGGTTTTTATTTTTTTTTTCCCATTCTTTCTATAATTAAATACTATTACTCATGTCAAATTTAAATAAAACATTCTCATGTTAGTTATAGGTAAAAAGATGTAAACACTCTGTACACCTAAGTCAATTTCCAAAGATGTATTGTTCTATCAATCAATGTAAAAACTTATGTTAATAAAGAAATTGTAATATATATATATTGATGTTATCTCTCATTCTAGTCTCAATTAGTCTCATTTTTATCTAATACATAACAATCAAATTTTCATAACTGTAAAAATTTCCTAGATAGAGGGGGGGGGGTCACAATATATTGTACACTTGCTCCTTGTCTTCTTTATTTATTGAAATTTATTAAAATAATTGTTCTTATTTAATTAATTAATAAATACACGATACATAATTAATTGCTTTCTCTCATTTGGTTTATTTTTTTTAATTAATAATAATAAAAATATAGGTATTATAAAATATTTTTATAAGTTACGCCACAATGTATTTATTTGTATTGGGCGAATGTCCGATTACTAGGCATCGCTGTTGTACGTCGTGTGTCCTTGTCGGCGTCATTGTGGATGGCCTAACATGTCTTTGGCGGCGGTCGAGTGTATCAGGGACGCAGCAGCACAGAGGAGGTGTCGTGCAAGGTGGCTTCCTCTAGTAAGCGGTACAAGCACATACAAGGCGGGGGGAGAGCAGAGAGCAGAGCGCAGAGCAGAGCAGAGCATGGGCGGGGCGCGGTGCGGTCACCTGCGCAAGAGGCGCCGCCCGCCACACCCACCACCGCCGTCTAATTGGAGCGGGCCCTGCTCATCATATCTCTACATCACTCTAATTATCAAGCTCTCATGCTCAAGGCTTACTTTCATTGAACTAAAGCGATGTGCGTGGCCTAGGAAACTATTATGACTCTTCAGGGTTGGTCCGGACTGATACGACACAATTAATACAGTAGTATTTAAACATTCCTATCCTTCCTTCTTACTATGACGTTTGAATATGTGGAGCAAATAACAAACTTTACCCATGCCCACAAACTAGCAAATCTTATTGTGTTATGATATTACAAATCACAGCTGTTTATGGTGAGATAATTCGCACCTGTAATGAATATTAATTTTTTATCCTGGGCGGTAACAAGAGTGAAGGTGTGGCGTGGTGGTGGGTGGATCTTGTGATAAGGAATTTAGGTTTGCAGGGGTGCAGGGTGGCGTAGAGTAGTGTTGCCGCCTCCCTTACATGGCTATAATATGTCTGGTGCAGGGGGTGGTACTGCGAGGGCGGCCGCACCATGACACCGGCCACCGCCGGCGCCGCCCCGCGGGCCACGCTAAGCCCTAGGAACGCCTTGCCGCGGCTAAAATTACCAGGGCAGCATGAGCTGTTAGGAGGTCTCTCTGCAGACACCGCTGCTCTTTACCGCTCCTTCTCACTCCGTCTCACTCACTCGCACTCACACACACAAACACTCGGGCGTTCGTAAATACAGGCCAGAAATACGAAACATTTACAAAATAATAATAAATTTTATTATTTTTTAAAAATATATTTTCGAACAAACTATTAATAAAAAAAAATGTACCAGTTAATTATATATAGATTTTCTAAAGATTATTAATATCAGCCTTGAATTAAGAAAGGCTTATGCAAAATCCTGCAAGAATTTAAGTTAATTTATATGAACCTGGTTGTAATCAGTATTGTTCGAAAATTAATATACTCTTTTCGCATGTGATTCTTTGTCCCATTTAAAAAAGTGATTATAAACAAACGAAGCTTTATTGTATAATTCCATTTCATTCATTAATATGCGGAAAATAAACGAAGCACCTTCACATCATTGAATTGCATATGGGTTTTGTTCAGGTTGGAACAAGATATCTTTATTCGTTAGACAGTAATCATTAAATTAATTATTTTATTTATTATTAAGTATTACATAAACATCTATAATATTTCGTAAATACACGTACACCGTAAATACGATAATAAAGTTTCTTAGCTACACTTATGATCGTTTTTTTTGTTAGTTAATGCCTCGTCTATGTCTCAGGCGAGGCAATAATTAACAAAAAACCGATCAAAAGTACAATAAAGCAACTCTATTGTAGTAGTGTTCATCCAACTTTACCGACAGAGGTTTGTGTGTGTTGGTGAAGTAGGGAGAGTGTACGGATAGGTTTGGATGCACTGTGTGTGTCTGTTAGTGCGTGTATAGTTCACAACAAAAACATCTGTACAATTCTCAACATTGTGTTTTCGAATCCGCTTGAAGAATACTTGTATATTGTGAAATTAATATTACAAAATAATAAATGCATGTTAATTGACATTGTATCGCATGCTTTTTGAAGAAAAGAGACAATAAAAGTTTCAAGTTCAATTTATTGATGTGTCCTCGAATCCACTTGAAGGAATACTTGTATATTATGAAATAAATATTACAAAATAAAAACTGTATCTTAAGTGACATTGTATTGCATGCTTTTTGAAGAAAATAGACAATTAAAGTTTCAAGTTCAATCTTTACGTTGTACGCGGTGTGGCGGCACAAGTTTCATAAATAATAATAAACGGTTCTAATAAATGCTGTGAAATATAATAATTTTATAATAAAGAATAAAAACACTTGTGATGAAATTAAGCGGATACAACTATATTGTAAATTATTTTAAAATAAATATAATAATCCGTATTGATGGTTACGCGCCGCTGACTCGGTTGCTGTGGGTATCAGCCGCGTCCATTGGTATACCTCCTCGCTTATTCTGTGTTCCTAAAAACTGGCGCTTACTGTTTGGTCGCTTCCGCTAATCGTCAACCGTTGCTGGTTACATTTTGGTAACTTGCATGTTTGCCATACCGAGGCTCTAGATGTCGCCAAATAAAATACAAAACAAACAAACAATATCAATACAACATTAAAACGTACAAATAATCAATAACCCATATCATTAAAATAAACAATTATATATTTTCAACCCATATTTAAAAACTAAAAACAATAATAATTACCATGAAAACATTTAAATTGTACTCGAATTTGTTATACGTACAAATTATATACAAATGCAATATTTATAACAAATATTTTTACACTAATAAAATGTAATAAATATAAAATACTGACTAGAGTGAAGTCAATAGATAAAATAGGGATAAGATTAAACGCAAATATATTTTTAATTCTCTATCAACGAATATTGGCAGTAGAAATATTTCTATTTCTACAATTTATCATTTTATTTCACATAAATTCCACTAGATGTCACTAAGTTGGTAAAATCGTTAAAAACGAAAAAAATCGTAAAATAATTAAAAACAAAAAAATATTGAATTAGAAAATAAAAATAATAAATTATCTTTTTTTTACGCAAATATAAAATATGCAATAGAATTATGTCCACATTAGTTTTTCGAGACTTTCTATCCGTATTAAAAATAATAGTGTAATGAGAGTGTGTCATGCTAGAGTTGAATTGGTGCGTATACGAATAGACCTGGTCGACTAGATCTTAGTGGTATGTATTTAATTATGAGTTATGATATAAACAGACTTAGGGGGCGAAGGTTCACAAAACTGGTTTCAATTGTTAACTAATGTTAACCTGGCTTTACACGTCCTACAAACTATATAATTAATAAAATTATTTAAGATAGTTACCGCTTATTAAGACAATTTTAAATAATTATATGAAATACACAAGGCAATGTTAACTAGCTATGGTTACAATCATGGAAAAGTAGCCATGGAATTGAATTTTGAGTGATGGGTTATGAATTTGAGTTCAATATATACCACCGAATATTATCAGGTAATACTTCTGGATGTTTCAATATCAAGATGGCGAACCAAGCAGATGAGGCAACACTAATTGTTTTAGTCAAAACCGTCTACTTGGTTGTAAAATATTTAGAAAAATGAAAAGACGTCCGATTCTATAACGAATAGTAACTGCGAGAATAACTTTTTGCAAATAATGTAGATAACTACGAAGCAGGGCCGTTGGATGTCGATGCAGGGGGTGGTTGGGTGGTTGGATGGGGTGTGTTTTAAACAAAATTAAGGCAATTTATATTAAATGTTCAATTGGAGGGTGTTCATTGTGTATGGGAATGGACATTGTATGTGCATTGGAACCTGTCCTATGTTAAATGCTTGCAGTACAATGATCCTATGAGAGTCACCAGAATTAATATCAAATTAATTATTATATAAAAATTAATCTATTTTATTTACACGAAACAAAGATTTTTCTATTGATCGATGCGTCTCCATAATAAAAATAAATCTTACAGACGAATTATGTGAATTAGTAGTAGGTATATAAAATTATTTTTATTTATGGGGTTTGACTAGATTTTACAAATATGTAGGTACATTCTAATAAAATCTTCTTTATAAGAAAATATAATTTTGAAGAAATGACTACATAGAATAATTTGACTATAGAATCGAAACGAACATAAGCAAAAATGCTAAACGGACATGTAAGTAAATATATAAATGTTTTTTTTCAATCAATAACAATTATGAGAAATTTAATTACCAATTATTTGGCTACAATAATTATATTTTTTACCAATAATTAAAAAAAAATAATGGTAACTTTTGCGTTTGGTAAATGTCAAAAAGGATGTTCAACTGTTATTGAATTATATATAGATCATTTCGATAGTTTTTTAAAATATAATTTTAAATTCTATTAAGCATAATATGTAGTTTAGATTGATATAATAAATAGTTTTTAATTAAGCGAGATTTGTAATATTTTGCTGGTTACAAAAAAATCTAATAAGTAATTATTAGAAAAACGAAAAAATACATATTAACAATAGCGTAATAATAGAATAATAAAATTCCAATAATTAATAATCCAGCCAATACAATTTTGTATTATTGTTTTATGTATATTATTGTATATTTCTGAAGCTAAATGCAAAAGGTCATTTTATTTAATTATAAATCCCTTATCCGATACATAATCTGTCGTTTTATAATATTGTGTACAGTCTATTGATTTATCCACAAATGTTTTTTTATGTTTTTTTTTCATTGTTTATGTTGCAAGGTAGAATATGTATAAATTAAAATTTTAATAATTCTAATAAAATAATTCTGAAAAAAATGAATTAACATCGATACACCAATCATCTCAGGCAGGACTCATTTTTTCAGAATTATTTCGCTTTAATACACTTTAATATTATGTCAAAGTATGTATTTAAAATCTTTGAGTGGTTCAACTGATTTCATAAAAATATTATATGAATTAAAAATATATAAATAAAATGCTGACATTTCCCGTAAAAAATAACCGTGTCACAATTCATAAATAATTTGTGGGATTTCATAAAAAAATAATATCCTTTACTCGGAATGATTTCTCATAAGTTAGACTTAAAACGGTCACATGAGATGTTTTAAAAGCACATGTGCTTTATTTTAATAATTATTATACAAAGTGTGGGAACGGACGATTCATGGAAAATATAAATTTCACGAATTGAGTTGTCTCGCGTACATTTTTCTTGTACTTTGACGGTTGCTTAACCGTAACAGAATCAACATTATGCCTCCTTTGAATACGTGTATTATGTTTATATTATAATTTAATTTGAACAAGTCAAAAGAGGAGCGAATGGATGATGGAAAGAGTAAAAAGTGAATAACTCGGTGCGGTTGTGATCAAAGGGTTTGTTCGATGGTCCGATGCCCTCCGTTTACCGGCGGCTTTGCACTTTACTTTGACATTAAAGAAACAGACTTTTCGTCCATGGAAACTTGTCACAGTTAGTAGTGGAAGTGAACAAGATCCAAGTATGGTGTGAATTCGTAATTGTCGGTTATATTTAATGTGTTTAATTAGTGTTCAGGGTAGTCGTATGTAATGTGAAGGACTAAGTTGGTTTCTGGCTGACCGAGAGGTCAAACATCCCCAAGCTACGTTTACCCTTAGCTGACTTTATAATACATTATACATTTAATATTACATATATATAACATGTTGCACCACCACAAATATCTAAATTATAAACGCGTTTTCCTCAATACTGTTCATTAGAATATCCAATACATGCATACATACCGAACAGTCACCTTGAAAAGAAACCCACCCTACTACTAATTCATTTTTAATGATATAAATAATATCTGAGCCGCCTTGTGGCCCAGTGGTTAGTGTAACGGATTCGTGAGTGAAAACTCCCGGGTTTGATTCACGGCACCGGAGTCATTTGGTAGATCTAGCTTAGCAAACTAGATCTTAAGTACTTATTGCTGTGTGGTGGCCTGGGAAACCATCTCTACTATATTCTCCCGTAAAGGCCAAGGTGGCCTGGCCAACCCCTTATAAAGGGACTCCCGTCAATAGGGAAGGCGTCACGATATACATAAATAATATCTCACCTTTAATTAGATAATACAGCGAAAATATTAACGATATTTTAATGGCATAGTACTGAAATATCAACATCAAAGACCATGCTTTGAATCCCGGTCAAATGAATGCTGATACGATTATTCAAAAGATGTGTAAAAGCTTCTTGTAACCCAAAATAGCGGTTGAAATTTGAGTCTGTATAAAAATTCATTATATTTACTAGAAATAAAAAAACTATTTTTTTGTACTTGGTTGGTTTTAAAAACCGATTTATTAAAAAACTACACAATTTTACTTTGTTTTTATAACTGCATTCAAGTATTACATATTCAGTCAGTTAATAAAACTCGAATTTATATTATTATTATTTAAGTATAAGGAAATGAGTAAAGTTGTACTGGGTTGGTTTTAAAAACCGATTTATTATAAAACTACACAATTTTACTCTGTTTTTATAACTGCATTCAAGTATTACATATTCAGTCAGTAAATAAAACTCGAATTTATATTATTATTATTTAAGTATAAGGAAATGTGTAAAGTTGTACTTGGTTGGTTTTAAAAACCGATTTATTATAAAACTACAGAATGTTACCTTATCTTTATAACTTCATTCAAGTATTACATATTCAAATAAAACTCAAATTTATAATAATATGATTTTAATTTAAGGAAATGTGTAGTGTTACAAAAAGTGACAAATAAAACGAGGGATTTATAGTAGTATAGATATACATACATGAAATAAAGAAATAAAAATAGTAATATCATAGCAATGAAACTGTGGTTTTTTGGAGGTCTAATTTATCTTTCTAGCGTAGTAAATATTTAAAAAATATTTTGTTTGCGAAAATATCTACCGCTCTTTACAATTTTCAACGCCAATTATAATGAACAAGTCATGCAATGAAACACACGTGTTTAAATTATTAATATTTTCTATCCGCAAACTAAGATACATAAATAATGGTTGATTAATGCAAATAAAATTAATTTGATAAGAATTAAAAAAAAAATTGCTATAATTATTATTAAATCAATCATTTTTTGTAGATGCGTGTTTGTGTTAATCACTCATCGAAATGGAATGAATGATCGTTATTTTAAAAGTACATGGACATATTCAAATAGAGATATTTTCTCTTTGTATTTTTTAATAGGGATTTATAAATGTACATACAATATGTATGTATTTTTTGCGGTGGCAGTAAATCTCTGTAGAAGACATGAAACACAGTAGAGTCGTTATAACATGGTTCTGGTGGTATTCAATACCAGATGACGCCATCCTAGAGGACAATTTTCAAATGCTAACCCGATTTTCCTTCCAATCTAATGAATATTTAAAAGGCTGTTAAAGAAAACTCCTCCTTTACTATCTAAAGTGTGGTCAATGATCTTGGTTTAAAACAGGCGTTTCCAACCTCGTAAACTCTCCATTTTGACGTTAAAAAATACGTATCTATGCAAGATTTTTATTGGGAGAGTTATTTGAATTTTTAGACATTTATAATATTTGTCCAGTCGACAAGAGCATCGTTTGCTCATTTCGAAAGTCAGCATTTTTCGTTCAGCCTGAAAAAATACATAATAACACGGGATTGGAGTGCGAAGCAATTTTTTTGCTAACGTAACCCCAACCCACCCAGCTATCTTGCTACCCATTTCAAAATAATTACAAATCAATATGGCAGTCACTCGAAAATCCTCTCTTTTTAACTACTTCCACAGTCAGCTGCCATAATCAATAAGGATTTTTTTAATAATAAAAAATGCCTGAAAAATCAAACTCAAAGTTTGCAAATCCCTAAATAAAGTATATTGATTAAAAAATAAAATCACTAGAAAATATTTTAATAAAAATTTAAATATGTTACGTCAATTATACGTTCATAAATATTGTGGAATGTCGATTTCGTGTTTGGTTATATGTAAGAAAAAAAAATACTGTAATAAAAAACATTGAAATTATTACACAGCAGTTTTTTTTTAAATGGCCATCTTTGTTAACAATAAGTATGTAATTATAGCTTCTTAATATTATTCGCGATAACAAATATGGTTGACCACTAACAGATGACTCAAAAGGTGATATTAGTTAACTAATTTATAATAAATAAATTTAGGAAAAAAATTTCAATAGAAAATTTTACTTACCTCTAAAATCCCATTCTAAATATAAGTAAAAAATATTATGTATTTTTGGTCACGATTATACAAAGTTATGTAATGGCGCAATCATACTCGTTGGACTGTACACTAATGACAGACCTAGTTGACAACTAGTTAAATTTTATTAATCACCCAAAGTACACTCGTTTCAATCGAAAGCCCTCCAATTGATCGTTTTACCCTCATCAAATAACACTTTTTGGTTTGCGAAAAAAATCTCAATCAAACAAACGAGTATAATATCTATTCAAATAATTCTGTCAGAATCCATCTTAAATTGTTACTTTAATTTGAACAAATATGATAAGGTCGTTTTAAGTGGATTAATACTTCAACCGAAAACTTTCTTTACAAAAGCTAGTAATCTTGTGAATGAAATGTGTTATTACCATATTAATTATTAAATTATTGATTGAACGCAAGCCAGATTATTTCAATTCAATACAATACAAAAAGTTTTATTTTTATAGAAAGCTATATCATACGAAAAATTAATCACATTTTTTACTACTATTTATACATATTTAAGACACAAATAACTGTAGTCTAAAAACACTTTTTTCAAAATTATTTAAAAAAACGTTTATGCAATAATTTTAAATATGATTTATTCTATAACATTGCATTCAAAATACAATATTGTAGTAAAGTGGCACAATAAAGAAGAATATTAATTAAATAATGAATACTTTAATATCGTGTAAGGTGCGGTAATTTTTATTTCTAATTAATATGGAAAAGAAATATTAAATTAAAGGCAAAATACATATTTTCGAGCGATAATTATATACATACATGAAACTTTTTTGTATGAAAACATCGTGTGCATTGTACAGGTATAATCATAAATAATATTACATAGTAAAGTAAAGTCAAATCAAAGATACAGATATTGATAAAGTCTCGAGTATATAATGATTATTTATTATTTAAAGGATGAGGCTCTAATATATTATTTTTCCCTATAAGTAGTGTATTTTGACGAGGATAATTAACCTGCAGCGTGGTTAGTTGCTTGAGATGAATATCACCTTCTGGAGTTCGATCATATTCCTTGTTTAATGAAGTTTCTTTATACACTTTGTAGTCCAAGAAATTAAAATTTACCTTGGATTCGAGGCAAAGAAAAGTCTGTTTCTTTAATGTCAAAGTAAAGTGCAAAGCCGCCGGTAAACGGAGGGCATCGGACCATCGAACAAACCCTTTGATCACAACCGCACCGAGTTATTCACTTTTTACTCTTTCCATCATCCATTCGCTCCTCTTTTGACTTGTTCAAATTAAATTATAATATAAACATAATACACGTATTCAAAGGAGGCATAATGTTGATTCTGTTACGGTTAAGCAACCGTCAAAGTACAAGAAAAATGTACGCGAGACAACTCAATTCGTGAAATTTATATTTTCCATGAATCGTCCGTTCCCACACTTTGTATAATAATTATTAAAATAAAGCACATGTGCTTTTAAAACATCTCATGTGACCGTTTTAAGTCTAACTTATGAGAAATCATTCCGAGTAAAGGATATTATTTTTTTATGAAATCCCACAAATTATTTATGAATTGTGACACGGTTATTTTTTACGGGAAATGTCAGCATTTTATTTATATATTTTTAATTCATATAATATTTTTATGAAATCAGTTGAACCACTCAAAGATTTTAAATACATACTTTGACATAATATTAAAGTGTATTAAAGCGAAATAATTCTGAAAAAATGAGTCCTGCCTGAGATGATTGGTGTATCGATGTTAATTCATTTTTTTCAGAATTATTTTATTAGAATTATTAAAATTTTAATTTATACATATTCTACCTTGCAACATAAACAATGAAAAAAAAACATAAAAAAACATTTGTGGATAAATCAATAGACTGTACACAATATTATAAAACGACAGATTATGTATCGGATAAGGGATTTATAATTAAATAAAATGACCTTTTGCATTTAGCTTCAGAAATATACAATAATATACATAAAACAATAATACAAAATTGTATTGGCTGGATTATTAATTATTGGAATTTTATTATTCTATTATTACGCTATTGTTAATATGTATTTTTTCGTTTTTCTAATAATTACTTATTAGATTTTTTTGTAACCAGCAAAATATTACAAATCTCGCTTAATTAAAAACTATTTATTATATCAATCTAAACTACATATTATGCTTAATAGAATTTAAAATTATATTTTAAAAAACTATCGAAATGATCTATATATAATTCAATAACAGTTGAACATCCTTTTTGACATTTACCAAACGCAAAAGTTACCATTATTTTTTTTTAATTATTGGTAAAAAATATAATTATTGTAGCCAAATAATTGGTAATTAAATTTCTCATAATTGTTATTGATTGAAAAAAAACATTTATATATTTACTTACATGTCCGTTTAGCATTTTTGCTTATGTTCGTTTCGATTCTATAGTCAAATTATTCTATGTAGTCATTTCTTCAAAATTATATTTTCTTATAAAGAAGATTTTATTAGAATGTACCTACATATTTGTAAAATCTAGTCAAACCCCATAAATAAAAATAATTTTATATACCTACTACTAATTCACATAATTCGTCTGTAAGATTTATTTTTATTATGGAGACGCATCGATCAATAGAAAAATCTTTGTTTCGTGTAAATAAAATAGATTAATTTTTATATAATAATTAATTTGATATTAATTCTGGTGACTCTCATAGGATCATTGTACTGCAAGCATTTAACATAGGACAGGTTCCAATGCACATACAATGTCCATTCCCATACACAATGAACACCCTCCAATTGAACATTTAATATAAATTGCCTTAATTTTGTTTAAAACACACCCCATCCAACCACCCAACCACCCCCTGCATCGACATCCAACGGCCCTGCTTCGTAGTTATCTACATTATTTGCAAAAAGTTATTCTCGCAGTTACTATTCGTTATAGAATCGGACGTCTTTTCATTTTTCTAAATATTTTACAACCAAGTAGACGGTTTTGACTAAAACAATTAGTGTTGCCTCATCTGCTTGGTTCGCCATCTTGATATTGAAACATCCAGAAGTATTACCTGATAATATTCGGTGGTATATATTGAACTCAAATTCATAACCCATCACTCAAAATTCAATTCCATGGCTACTTTTCCATGATTGTAACCATAGCTAGTTAACATTGCCTTGTGTATTTCATATAATTATTTAAAATTGTCTTAATAAGCGGTAACTATCTTAAATAATTTTATTAATTATATAGTTTGTAGGACGTGTAAAGCCAGGTTAACATTAGTTAACAATTGAAACCAGTTTTGTGAACCTTCGCCCCCTAAGTCTGTTTATATCATAACTCATAATTAAATACATACCACTAAGATCTAGTCGACCAGGTCTATTCGTATACGCACCAATTCAACTCTAGCATGACACACTCTCATTACACTATTATTTTTAATACGGATAGAAAGTCTCGAAAAACTAATGTGGACATAATTCTATTGCATATTTTATATTTGCGTAAAAAAAAGATAATTTATTATTTTTATTTTCTAATTCAATATTTTTTTGTTTTTAATTATTTTACGATTTTTTTCGTTTTTAACGATTTTACCAACTTAGTGACATCTAGTGGAATTTATGTGAAATAAAATGATAAATTGTAGAAATAGAAATATTTCTACTGCCAATATTCGTTGATAGAGAATTAAAAATATATTTGCGTTTAATCTTATCCCTATTTTATCTATTGACTTCACTCTAGTCAGTATTTTATATTTATTACATTTTATTAGTGTAAAAATATTTGTTATAAATATTGCATTTGTATATAATTTGTACGTATAACAAATTCGAGTACAATTTAAATGTTTTCATGGTAATTATTATTGTTTTTAGTTTTTAAATATGGGTTGAAAATATATAATTGTTTATTTTAATGATATGGGTTATTGATTATTTGTACGTTTTAATGTTGTATTGATATTGTTTGTTTGTTTTGTATTTTATTTGGCGACATCTAGAGCCTCGGTATGGCAAACATGCAAGTTACCAAAATGTAACCAGCAACGGTTGACGATTAGCGGAAGCGACCAAACAGTAAGCGCCAGTTTTTAGGAACACAGAATAAGCGAGGAGGTATACCAATGGACGCGGCTGATACCCACAGCAACCGAGTCAGCGGCGCGTAACCATCAATACGGATTATTATATTTATTTTAAAATAATTTACAATATAGTTGTATCCGCTTAATTTCATCACAAGTGTTTTTATTCTTTATTATAAAATTATTATATTTCACAGCATTTATTAGAACCGTTTATTATTATTTATGAAACTTGTGCCGCCACACCGCGTACAACGTAAAGATTGAACTTGAAACTTTAATTGTCTATTTTCTTCAAAAAGCATGCAATACAATGTCACTTAAGATACAGTTTTTATTTTGTAATATTTATTTCATAATATACAAGTATTCCTTCAAGTGGATTCGAGGACACATCAATAAATTGAACTTGAAACTTTTATTGTCTCTTTTCTTCAAAAAGCATGCGATACAATGTCAATTAACATGCATTTATTATTTTGTAATATTAATTTCACAATATACAAGTATTCTTCAAGCGGATTCGAAAACACAATGTTGAGAATTGTACAGATGTTTTTGTTGTGAACTATACACGCACTAACAGACACACACAGTGCATCCAAACCTATCCGTACACTCTCCCTACTTCACCAACACACACAAACCTCTGTCGGTAAAGTTGGATGAACACTACTACAATAGAGTTGCTTTATTGTACTTTTGATCGGTTTTTTGTTAATTATTGCCTCGCCTGAGACATAGACGAGGCATTAACTAACAAAAAAAACGATCATAAGTGTAGCTAAGAAACTTTATTATCGTATTTACGGTGTACGTGTATTTACGAAATATTATAGATGTTTATGTAATACTTAATAATAAATAAAATAATTAATTTAATGATTACTGTCTAACGAATAAAGATATCTTGTTCCAACCTGAACAAAACCCATATGCAATTCAATGATGTGAAGGTGCTTCGTTTATTTTCCGCATATTAATGAATGAAATGGAATTATACAATAAAGCTTCGTTTGTTTATAATCACTTTTTTAAATGGGACAAAGAATCACATGCGAAAAGAGTATATTAATTTTCGAACAATACTGATTACAACCAGGTTCATATAAATTAACTTAAATTCTTGCAGGATTTTGCATAAGCCTTTCTTAATTCAAGGCTGATATTAATAATCTTTAGAAAATCTATATATAATTAACTGGTACATTTTTTTTTATTAATAGTTTGTTCGAAAATATATTTTTAAAAAATAATAAAATTTATTATTATTTTGTAAATGTTTCGTATTTCTGGCCTGTATTTACGAACGCCCGAGTGTTTGTGTGTGTGAGTGCGAGTGAGTGAGACGGAGTGAGAAGGAGCGGTAAAGAGCAGCGGTGTCTGCAGAGAGACCTCCTAACAGCTCATGCTGCCCTGGTAATTTTAGCCGCGGCAAGGCGTTCCTAGGGCTTAGCGTGGCCCGCGGGGCGGCGCCGGCGGTGGCCGGTGTCATGGTGCGGCCGCCCTCGCAGTACCACCCCCTGCACCAGACATATTATAGCCATGTAAGGGAGGCGGCAACACTACTCTACGCCACCCTGCACCCCTGCAAACCTAAATTCCTTATCACAAGATCCACCCACCACCACGCCACACCTTCACTCTTGTTACCGCCCAGGATAAAAAATTAATATTCATTACAGGTGCGAATTATCTCACCATAAACAGCTGTGATTTGTAATATCATAACACAATAAGATTTGCTAGTTTGTGGGCATGGGTAAAGTTTGTTATTTGCTCCACATATTCAAACGTCATAGTAAGAAGGAAGGATAGGAATGTTTAAATACTACTGTATTAATTGTGTCGTATCAGTCCGGACCAACCCTGAAGAGTCATAATAGTTTCCTAGGCCACGCACATCGCTTTAGTTCAATGAAAGTAAGCCTTGAGCATGAGAGCTTGATAATTAGAGTGATGTAGAGATATGATGAGCAGGGCCCGCTCCAATTAGACGGCGGTGGTGGGTGTGGCGGGCGGCGCCTCTTGCGCAGGTGACCGCACCGCGCCCCGCCCATGCTCTGCTCTGCTCTGCGCTCTGCTCTCTGCTCTCCCCCCGCCTTGTATGTGCTTGTACCGCTTACTAGAGGAAGCCACCTTGCACGACACCTCCTCTGTGCTGCTGCGTCCCTGATACACTCGACCGCCGCCAAAGACATGTTAGGCCATCCACAATGACGCCGACAAGGACACACGACGTACAACAGCGATGCCTAGTAATCGGACATTCGCCCAATACAAATAAATACATTGTGGCGTAACTTATAAAAATATTTTATAATACCTATATTTTTATTATTATTAATTAAAAAAAATAAACCAAATGAGAGAAAGCAATTAATTATGTATCGTGTATTTATTAATTAATTAAATAAGAACAATTATTTTAATAAATTTCAATAAATAAAGAAGACAAGGAGCAAGTGTACAATATATTGTGACCCCCCCCCCTCTATCTAGGAAATTTTTACAGTTATGAAAATTTGATTGTTATGTATTAGATAAAAATGAGACTAATTGAGACTAGAATGAGAGATAACATCAATATATATATATTACAATTTCTTTATTAACATAAGTTTTTACATTGATTGATAGAACAATACATCTTTGGAAATTGACTTAGGTGTACAGAGTGTTTACATCTTTTTACCTATAACTAACATGAGAATGTTTTATTTAAATTTGACATGAGTAATAGTATTTAATTATAGAAAGAATGGGAAAAAAAAAATAAAAACCCATTTATAATATAACATCAATACGGTTTTTATGTTGGTGGGGTCTTATGTTGTACTTGTATATCATTGAAAAAATGTATTATAAAAAATCAATGAATAAAGTACATAGGAGGGCACCTTTATGAGGTTGGTCCGGTTGAATGCGACATCAGATATAATAATTGTAACTACATAAAATTTTAGTTTATTAATTTATAAACAATATGTTCAATCGTGAACTGATCACCCGTACGTAATTACCATGTGAAAGATTATTTTTCATGTGATTAGTTTGTAATTTATTATGCGTGCATTTATAAATAGCATTCCCAGTGTTGCGGATAATGTTATCACTATAATACAGCAGAACGAGACGGAGTGTCAACAAGTCACTGTCGACTTTAAGGTTATCTAGACAGACAGACAAACTCCTGCAACCTGAGGACTTGACCAGCGTTATCTACATTCTGTAATCTCTGTCACAGTGTACTTTGTTTGGTATTCGTCACGATGACTTGTTTGATAGTGAATATCCGCCATTTTGTACGCACATTACGAAACCCATGTATATTGTATGTTGTTGTGCAGGTAGTGATATTGTGCGCGTGGATGGAACCTCTCCTCGTTCATGTACTCCTGTGACTCGTATCGCTAACGGTGAAACAAGTGAAAACGAAAGTGAACGAGCGAACAACGCGTCGCTGAACTTAGCCAGTATTTTGCATTATGTCTTCCTGATATCGTGGTCGCTTTAGTCGCTCTTGTGACGTGGCACTTGTGGTCGCACTCGGGATCAATTCTGACAATAGGGGGACTTTATACTAATAATAACATGTTTTATTTTATACATGAATATTATTTAGTGGGACAAGGCAGAGGCAAACTAACTTACCGATAACACCTGTGATTAGTGATACCGTGATAATAAATATCGTAGTCGTGGTTGTCGTAAATCTGGAGACATTCTGACAATAGGGAGAATTATTAGTAGTACATTTAATTTTTGTAGTGAAAATGGTGTAATATTTTTATCTACTAATTATTTCAATGCACATTTTGTCGATTATACATTCACTAATTATTATCTGAGGCTCATTTGATAAACGTGTAGAGTAAATATAAATCTTCAAATAACCACAAAGGGGAACTAACTCTAATGGTTGGTGAAAATAATCATGACATTTTCTCTTCTTTTATGATTATAATAGAAATATTCCATGGGGTCTTCAAAATAACGTATCATGGGATTTTTTACAAAGTATTGGGTTATTAAAAATAGTTTTTTTCGTTAAAAAAATATTAAATCATCTTTAAGCGTTATTTTAATAATAAACAATATTTTTCACCGTGTCAATTTATTTTATTTTAAAAAATATCAATGTTTGATAATAAAGTTATTTTTCAAAAATTAATTGTATTTAATTTTGTTGGGATGACGCACACATTGATGCGCGCCAACGTTGCCTGTTGTGTATGTGTGTGTGAGTTGTTAGTAGAGTAGCGAGTGTGCGAGAGAGAGATGGAATGTAACTCCGCCCATTTAGTATAAGTGAAGGGGAGAGTGCGCGAGTGTTGGTGCAATATGTATCGGTGTGTGAGTGAGCGAGGCCCGGCGCTGCGCGTCCCCCTCTTCGTGTTTCTGCTGTCCTAATACAAAATACTCAGAATTTCGCGCGAAACGAGCTGACCTAACCTAAGATTTTTTTCCTCCGTCATACACGAGCGGCGTGAACAGTGAAGCCAGCTCCCTCCATTATAATGAACCACGATGTTCCCTTCTATGATTGGTTTGTTGGGGCGGCACTATTACAGTACTACAGTATTACAGTACTACAAGTACGCCAGGCCAGCCTCCCCCATTCTCTACCATCCGTGTGCGCAGCTTCGGTTTCGAAATTTGCGAATATTGTATCAGGGCCACATACGCGCGGCTGGGTATTCGCACGGATACTATTTGCACACGTACACATTTATCCGCACCCACAACACATTACACAGTGCGCGAATACAAATGTATTAGGATTTCATAGTTCGCAATAATAATAAATTCAACTCCACCATCTTCGGAGCACGTCGCCGTAACAGGAGTGCATATATCACACGAGATGACACCCAATAATACATACAATTTGTATCAAATTATTTATTATCAATGCAGGTGTGGTGCGCTCTTTCAGCCGCGTCCGGTGTGGCAAGCAGGAGTGCTCTAGTTTCATCAGGAGACCATGAACACGAGACGGTCGCCCGTCGACAAACTGGAGCACAAAAATAACACATACAATCATTATTTTTAAAACAATTTTAAAACACATAATATATTTAACTTGCATTTATAAACACGCATATAACAGTTATAAAGCATTGTTTATTATAAATTGATTTAATAAAAAAATAAAAAAAATAAAGAGCCATCTTTTAGTGTTCCCATAAAGCTTTTTAGAGAAATTTTATACAGATGGTGTTAATTTTCAACAATACTAGAATTTAATACTCGCATGTAGAGCAAGTGTCAAACTCTAAAAACACGCGCAAATCTAACTCACCGCAAATGGTCGCGATTGGTTATACAATACCTATAATATTATAGTCTTGCGTTGTGAAATTCGCTTCATAAACATAATGAATATAAAAATGTGTTATTTTTCAACAATTTAGAATTTGGTTATTGTTTTTATCAAATTGTTAATAATCTTTATTTAAACTCTATACACACGCAAACCTAATTCACCGTAAATGAACACGATTGGTAATATTATACAATATGATCTTTTAGACTTGTGTGACCAATTATAGATTTTTTTAAGTAATCTGGCTAAAATGTGAAATTCCCACTATAGATTAATGAATTAAAGGTTAATACAATATAAAGTCCCCAACTTTAATATTAAAATTAGAAAGAAGTTAAAATAGGATTTTTATTTTAAAAAAGTCGGTGTTTTGTCAAATTTACCGCGAACAGTCATGCTTGGTTATAGCGCAATAGTATATTATAAAACCATCCAATCAGCATTATTTGCGGTGTTTCGTAAATGCATTTTTCAAAAAAAAAATTAGATATACTTTTTATTAAATTCTATTTTTATCATAAATGACAGGCAATTCAAAGTCCCAGGATATACTCTTTTTGAGGAGTTTAAAAATATAAGGTTTTCGTATTTCACGCTTTTTAATAACTTATTTTTATCTTAATGTAATAAATGAAAACAAACATGAATATATATGAACTAAGCTTGTATTAAATTTAAAAAAAATGAAAATACGTTTTTTTATATTTGCAAAAGAATTAGCAGTCCGCGGTGAGTTAATTTATATACATTTTCAACAAATAATGAAATAAGATCATTCATTCTAAACAAAAGAAATCCTTTTATATATTTTTTTAATTCAATAATGCTCTCATATGAACTCAGTTACACAGTTAAATAATTCATAACATTATATTTTTATCTCCGAATTTGACCTAAAACCTTTCGGTCCAACGTGTATTATAAAACTAACCAATGCAAATTCATATTCGACCTTTTGTATTTAAATAATCCGATATGATTTCGAAGGACTGTAAACCGATGTTCAATCTCATGAATCGCACAAACGAGAATATTTGCACATGGATGATCATTAAACCCAACTAAAACAAACTGTATTACATAGTTCTATTATATGTATATTTTATTTATGTCCAAACTTATTTGTGTAGGCATTTCTTGTAGTTCGCGGATATTCTTTCTGTATATTATGACGCTTTTAAAGGAAAATGTTTCGCAAACACTTTAATGCTGGTGAATATTATTTTTCTTTTGTAACGACTTCGTAGAATTATGCATCCATTATAAAATAAATATCGAGCTTTGTAGCTAACAAGCGCATTATTATATTTAAAAAAAGATATCAAATGATTTGTTTTCGTGTAAATAAATTAAAATAAAAGGAAGATTTTACAATTAGTCAAATAACAAACTGAAATGTTATATTAATTAAATTGAAACAGAGATTCATAAAAATAGAACGTAGAATAATTTATCTGTTTTCACCCTATAAATTTAATTTTGTTAATATTTTTAAAGCCTGAAAAAAACAATTTTTCGTATTGTCTCATGAAGCCCATTTTGCAGATCTCTTGCTTGAACTTTTTGTAATATTTAATAACAATAAAGAATATTTAAATAAAAAAAAATACAAGTATAAGTTTTTGGATTTGTCTACAGATTGTTTATGTTTATACTGTGAATAATATTCATTCCCATATTATCGATTATTTTTATGAATGTTTAATTTGCTTGATTTTATTTATTTATAAAAAAAAATCTTCAGGGTTCTAATGGCGGATCAACTCATTACATTATCAATAAAAATATAGTTTGAATTATTTATGTTTATACTATGAATATGGGCTTTTTGAGAGGGTTTATACATTTTTTTGTATGTATTTTGATTTTAACAATTACTAGTTTCACAGGTCACCGATAGAGCGGCTCTGCCCGACGATTTTTATGAATATTATTCCCGATATTCCAGTCGTAATTTCCGATCAAATATTTTTTCCTTTTTTACTTGTGCAGGAATTTAACCCGTGACTACAATATTTAGCCACGCACCTCAATCCTGAGGTATTATGAACTTTTTGAAGGTATTGTAATCAATCCTACGATTCTCGGATAATTTATTTAATTAATTGTTTGATTTATAGGGGTTTCCTCCCTCCTCTATAAATCTATGTCAATGGCCTTAAAAGAACCCATTATAAATGATTCTATACTTAATATTAAATTAGTGGATTCCCATAGTTATAGTTAGAGTTAAGGCGACGCAATGTCTGAGTAGAGCCTAGGCCAGCACAAACTAATATTATAAATTTTCTGTAGTAGTGTGCTTCCATATTTTTACTTGGCTCTCTTCCTCGACGGAATGTCCCACTACATTTTAAATTATCTGCCAATGAGCTTCTCAATAAATTTTATAATAAATCACATACCAATAAAAGACACTCCCAATACTGACTCAGTATAAGATCCACAGATTATATTTAATTTAAAAAAAAACTACAAAGTGTTTGAATAGTCAGAAGCGGGAAAAGACCTTTATATAATTGAATTAAGGTTAAATTATAATATTTAATTAATTAAAAAGGACACACAGTTCAAGAAACTGTCATGAGCATGGCTGAAATGCCTCCCGGTAAATGTTAACTCACCTCTCCCTGAATTTAATTAAGTCCCGTCGGGCCCAATTACTTTTTTTTTGTAAATTAAATTGTATTTAAATATTTGCCCAAACACATACAAAAAAATATTAATCAATTTTAATGGTGAGATTTATGATTGTAAATACAAATGTAGTCTATGATAATTTAATACGCGTTTATTGATCGCTTTGCCATGTCAAAGTTACCTTTTCAATACGTAATTTCGCATTTCATATGCTGGTTAAATTTCTTCACTGAATATTTCTTTTAACATTGAAATGTTTCTAGTACAATTTTATAAAACACGTTTCAGTTTAATAATTTTCGATAAAATGTATAGTAATTTGCATAATTATTATACTATTTGCTTCTTATGTTTGTAGAGTAATATGGGTATCAATGTCCAATATATATCACTAGGGTAATTTTAAATGAAATTTTAAATTTGTTAATGTTTTTTGATGTTCTGCTTGGTTTTTTTAATAGGACGGTAATAATTTGTAATAATAGATTTCAAAATAAATTATAAATAAAATAATCTAATACGGTTTTCATATTATGACAATACTCAATTAAAATATTTAAAAAACGACATTCCCGATAAATCCCTGTATTTTTAAAATAAAATAAATAATACTAATACATCATAATAATAATAATACATCATAAATAAAAAGCGAATCTCTTAATAAATACTGTTTTTTGAGAACTTACATTCAAAGAGTACACAGATTGTACATACATACACATACATATAACATACACACATCTTAGATAAATATATATATATATATATATATATATATATATATATATATATTATGGTAATTTAGTTCACCTCCTCCCACCTCCAATGCATAATTAAATCATATTTTATTTTAACACATAATATATTTTTTTTAATATTTGATATCATTTTGACGTGAGCTAAATTTATGGATTTTTTTTATTGCGTTTATTAAAACGTGAACATTCTTTAATATTGTTGTTTTCCTTGTACAACTGGGATTGACGTAGCAATCAGTGGCAACGGACGACAAAGTGTCTGAATTAATTTGCAAATGGGCTGGAGACGTGTGCAGTTGTAATGTTGTTTTATCCCACCGGGCCTCGAACCCGGTATACTATAGTTTCCTGTACAGCAATCAATAAGTCTGCATCGCCTGCATTATGTTGTTGGCGGGGCGTCACGCACGCGGCGACGCCATCACGTAACTACCTTTTTGTGAAAGTCCCACTCTTTTTCAACCCCGAAAAACTACGAGAGGGTGGGATTTCTCACATAGAATGCATTGTGCAGATGACTTTTCAATATTACTCATCGAAAGTATTGCGTCTAGACGTAAAAGGGGGTTAATTATCATGTTTTAGAATTCATGCGAAGAGCGTGCTGTAAGGCTTGAGGGTGAATTTATGGGTACATGTATCACGAAGGGTGGTAAGTACCTACTGAAAATAAAGGGCTGGTTTCCCAGGTCAAGTTCAGAGGGGAACGAACCTACAGCTGATCCTAAATACCCCCTGTTTTCGGATCGATACTCGCTTGCCTGACATAATTATTACGTAATATTATATGTATCTAGAAATATTATATTTTTAATACAAAAGTAATAAATATATTTATTCCATTTTTGTGGGGATTATTTTTTTGTTTAGCTTAATAGTATTTTAAAAATAAATTTATAGTATTAGGTTGTGTATTTTCACATAAAAAATTATAAATAAGTAGATATTACATATTAATTCATCCAAAGAAACCTCTAAATTCTTCAATATATATTTTACTTAATAAACTAAACTTCTGTTATATAAATATTAAAAAAAGGGGCAAGATTTATAATAATATTAAATGGATGAACCCTGAACAATTAATGTTGATATAATAATAAACTATTACTTTGATGCAAATACGCCTGAAACAAAAATATTGTTGCCATTGTTACTTATTGAAAATTAAATAATATAAAGCACAATCCATGTTACTATGAATTCTGCACTACGTATTCTATTAAATATTTAAATGCCAGCAATAATTTTCATTAAATAATTTTGCCTCATAGCCCTTTAAACAGCATTAGTTTTAAAAATCCAAGCGCTTTATTAATTTTTACTGAACACTCAAGCGATTTCTAATTAATATGAAGAGGCGTGGGTAATTTTCGCATCGATGGACATTCGATATATTTCTATATAATGTGAATTAATTAGTGTCATATTTACATATCAAAGTCTACAGCTTTGATAGAAATCCAATAATGTCCCAGTACACAAATAATACAGTTCACTCATCTGTGATATAAAACAACAATTTCTTGTTTGTTTAATCTTTTTAGTGATGCTTTACGTGACGTAATCTACTTGGATTATATTGTGTTCAAGCTAAAGTTACACAATTTGTTGGTGTTAATTCTGTTCAAAATTGATAACGTGTTTAATCCCAGTTCTCATGGATACTGCCTTGTTGTATACTTTAAATATTAATTATAAGAAAGCAAAGATTTTAAATATATTCTAAAAGAAATGAGACATCCAGCATAGCGCTTGAACTGATATATTAATCATTTTTTACTACACAAGTTAAATAATATTCTCATCCGTAACGCAGCGGTTTAGGAATGAACTAAATTCTTTCATTTAATTAGAAATATTTTCTTACAATATACATATAAAAATATATACAAAAAGTGGAAATTAACATTATTATTTAGGATATTACCGGCCACTTGGGGAATGCACCGCAGAATGTATAAATGTTTCTGCATTTGGATTAAACACGAATATAATAACGTCTATAAACCATTATTATTTATATAAAAAAAAATTTAAGGAAACCGGCACGCATTATTATATAATAAGATATAGTCAGTTTCATGTATGTTATTTGTTTATTTTCAATTTAATATGACCGAGTGAAAACATTTTCAATGTTGGGATTTAATGCTTTGCCGAATTTGAAATAAGCTGAAAATTTACCACAAATATATTCAGAATAATTCTATCGATATAATGTATGGATATTTTGATTAAATTTCAATAAATCATTGATGAAGTACGAAATTTTGGCAGAATTATATGTTGAATATTGACCGGTGCAGGATGTGCATTTGTAAAGTGGTCTTCTTCTTTTTTTTCTTTTTTTATTGACAAAAAAAGGGTTTGGCAATAGAAAATAACAAGTTTTTGATAAACATATTAATAAGAAAACTATAGGAAAAATTATAGACTTTTTCTAATTGGCTCAATATATATTAAGAGATTTGCACTTATAATTCATAAAAATATGTCACTTTAGCTGTTAACAACCATAGGTATTAATGACTAATCTTTAGATATATATATTTCTTCTGGGCGTTTGTTTGTCATTTAAATCCTCCTAAACAGCAAGGCCGATTTTAATGAAATATTTTGTGTTTGTTCAAGAGGATTCAAGAATGGTTTAAATTCACAATTGGTTCAAGTTTGAGTTTTATTTAACACAGTTTCTACATTTAACTTTTCTCATACATTATACACATACTCACAGGCTATCTATCCATTGGTCGAATTGTGATAAATGTATATTTGATGACGTTAGATATTGATAATAATTTTCATCAAAATTGTCCAGATTAGAAGTTTGGAGTACAGGTCTGTCGGGTCAGCAAGTTTTTTTTTTTAAAATTACCTCAACTAATGACCCATAAATATGTTCATAGTATTATTAGACTCTTGGCACGGGTATGCCAAATTTTGAATACAAATAAGTGGTTGGAATTTCAACAACACCTTGGTTTCTTTAATAGTCAGCTGTTTTACACAAGTACCCTTAGTTACAGTACATGGTTTATGTATTGGTGGTGGTAAATATAGGCTGTTAGATTCAGACGTTGGTTGCCAGAAATGTTATTTCCACGAGTGTGCGCAAACCCCCTGTTCAATAAGGCTTTGACGCAGAGCTACGAAATACGCCCACCACCCTCCACCTTCAATCTACAAACTCCATAGGAGGCGCCATGGACTACGTGGCGTAGACGTCAGCTACGCCATAGTTCAAACAATATCCCATATACCGGTAGATGGCCGTAGTAACTGACCGGCCGCAATTCCGACAAACCGAATCCATAACGATTACAACTCACCCCCAATGACCCCAACCCTCCGCCAATAGTGAGCGATGAGGGA
The DNA here is from genome assembly GCA_022606485.1 of Agraylea sexmaculata. Taxonomy (NCBI): domain Eukaryota; kingdom Metazoa; phylum Arthropoda; class Insecta; order Trichoptera; family Hydroptilidae; genus Agraylea; species Agraylea sexmaculata. The sequence goes on along the minus strand of JAGTTH010001506.1, from coordinate 22,482 downwards.
TGTTGAATTATTGGACATCGTTCGTATTTTCGGTGTCGTTTCATTTTTTCACCCACCATTGAATATGTGCGATAGGTCGGATAAAATAATATCGCCATCTAATCAATCGTGTAATATTATTATATTTTAAATGTCTTTTCACTTAATAATATTAAAATTAACTATATTTTATCTGGTGTTAAGTAAAATATATTAATTTCAACCGCTCTCAATTCCCCAGTCACGGTAATAGTTTTAAATCATCCCTGATAATATCTTTTATCTCTTAGCCGCCATTGCCCAATTCGTTTTGCTTAAAATGAACAACTGTAATGTTAAAGAGGCTTTTAAGCTACTTGCAAATGTAGTCTCCATATTTCATATTTCTCCACAAAACCTCATTAATCATAACACCTGAGAGGCTTTACCGCTCTGCAAAATTGTACATACCTACATCTAAATAATGATAACAATAAAATTATGTATTAAAAAAATGCGGTGATTTTTTCCCGAAGATTTATTGGGATACATTTTATCAGCGGATTATTGGGGATGACAAAAATAATACATACCTTAAATTCTCCCGAATGAATTCATAACAGCTTTATTGAAATCCTCAAATCAATCACTTATTTCCAATGGCTTATTATTGAAAGAAAAATATGATACTTTGTATAATTTTACGATGAATTATTATTCTTAAAATACCTTGTTTGAAGATGAGACATTATTTGAAAATATTTTACGATTATGTAGGTGCAATAATTTAATGTGTACCATATAGTGGAGAATTTATAGGCATGTCACTTTGTAGTGGGATTTGTGACTTTGGTCGTAGGCAATAGAATTCAATGAACCTTCCAAGTGTCTGCTTCAGATCTTGGCTTTCTTCCCTGATTGTCTACTCACATTCAACGCCTACAAACTAACAAGTTCTGTAGGCGTTTCATTCACAGGAATGAAGGTCTTCTGGGATTAACAGGCTTGGAGTAAGTCCAAGCAAACCAATGATATGCAATTCTCTCACATTACACAATGACTAACATGGCATACACTTAATTGGCAAAATTTGTATCCAAACTTCCTCGGATAATTATATGGATATAAAAAAAATTGTTATTGATTTCATACGCTTGAAAGTATTTCGAATATGCATACATTAAAAAGGGTGCTAAACGCAAATTACTGAATGGGATGAAATACATTTTGATGTATACATATAACTAGCTTATTTATTAAATAGTAAATGTCTATCGCTACAAGTATCATTTTTATATTGTTGATAGTGATTGTGTTCTTGGTAGAATTCCATAATTTTAAGAAAATTGTTAGTTCAGTTCAGAGACTCTGAAGATGACTACATGTTAGTAGTTAAAAGTACTCGGACACTAATAAAAAACTGTGAAAATAACAACAAAAATTTTTCTTTTTATCATTTTTATGTATTTTTTGGTCAAATATGAAAAATAAAACCAATTCCATATGCCGCTTCTATTAAGAGAAGAATATTATTATTAAAATCTCTGTTGATTAATCCGGTGACCCTAAATAGTTGTAATAGTTAAACAGATTATCAATTGTCAATAAATTAATAAAAAATGCGTAAGTTTAAATACACAAAAAAAATTTAATATTGATTTGATAATGGTAAGGGAAGGATATTTTATTTATATAATTGGTGATTTTATATACGCATATGGATCAACTGAAATATGTTAATTTTGAATCTAGGACTGTTTTTAATCAAATATCATGAGAGTTACAAATGTATTTGATAATTTAAAGCTAAATTTTTATTTGTTATTTCCACAGTAATTTTAAGTAATAAAGGAGTCCTTAATTAAATTACTACGGAAATTAAAAATAACAATTTTCTTTATATAATGAAATTCCACCAAGAAGTCAACACTATCAACAATTTATTTGAGAAATTAATTGATTGAAGAGTATTGTAAGAATTCATTGGTTGGTTCAGGTTGATTTAGATCTAATACAAAAATTTTGTGTATTTTATTACTAAGGCTCTATGTTATATATATTAATTAATTATATAATAGATTACAAAGTATCTACGTGATATTATTGAGTAAAGCCATCGAAATAAGCACACAACACTTTGACACGTTTCTCAAGAAGCTGTAAACATGACATCGTAATCTCGTATAATGTCGATATACTTTAAGTTCCTAAAAACAGCTTTGTAGGATTTAACTATTGAAAATTTGACTAAAACACCCTGCAGCAATATGTAAATAAGCTTCTTTATCCGCAAGTCTATTGATTTTGTTATAAACTAGATAAAACAATATCAAATCCAAACGCGTCTTGAGAAGAACCAACCATAAATTTATAGGACGATTCAGTAAATAATTCAAAATTTAGTTAATAATTTAACGCCAGAGCAAAATATATTAATATTCGATTGAAATCTTGTAAATATATTCTCGTGGGATCAATATAAAAAAAAACGTTATATGCTTATCAAAACGCAAAAGGTTTTCCCAAGTGTATAACACGGTAAAAAAATATATCCAAGCAACGGAATCTTGATGAGTATCGAATCGATTACTGTAAAAATAAATATTAAAACAGCGTTGTTTTTTTGTGATTTGAGAATATTAAATTTGCTGTGAGAGGAAGAGGAATTACCAATTTAATTAAAGTTGGAAATATGAAATCTTTTGGTCCGGAGATGAGAAAATCGACTGAAACAATTAATTTATATTCAAACATTTGAAAATCATTATTAAAATATCAAAGTGAAGATTTGTATCGAGTTATCTAGAATCTTTCCTTTTTGGAAGTGATATCTTAGATAGACCCAATCACCGTAAAAGGTAAACCCAATATTCCATCAGATGCATTTCATAGTAGATATCCCACATTATCAGATTGAATCAGATTTTATTTGGTACTGGTTGCCCATAAACTCCTTTAATAAATGTAATTAATATTGTGGTAATACAGTGGAAATACGTATTCCAAATAAAGTTTTTCTCAAATAAGACCATTGGAAATAACTTTTCCCGATATTTTTTCCTACTGTTATTTAGTATTGAGTATTGGCTAATCTTTAAAATAGGAATCTGTTTTACCAGTCACAATTTGACTTCACAGTTAATTATCAAATGTGATTTGTTGTTGTAGTCATGTAAAAGTGGGTGAAATTAGTGTTTTTTTTCTACAAAATTCTTCATTATACGTCACATTAAGGATTTTTTTATCTTAGTTCCAGAGACATTATTTTACACATTGATATATAAATAAGTGCTGATAGTGTTTTTTTTTAAGTAAGTTATATTTTATACATTGTTTCATAAATCAAAATAAATCAATGTATAAACCATGTTTATTCCTTTGAAGATGTCTAAAATTTGGAATTTGACTAACCCCAGACTGATAGATGTCAAAAAATTACTAACTCTTTGTCTAAAAATTGGGATTTGACTTTAAAACTGAGATAATCGTGAAAAACTGATTATTGTGACCTTTGACCTCGAATAACTTCCAAACCCGTCACCTGATTTCATTCGATTTTTCAGACCATCCTTAGAATACCGAAATAAAGTTGTATGATTCTAACCTGAAATTCCGAGGTTTTGCCCTTTTGTCCCTAATTTGACTGGGCTATAATATATATATATATATATATATATATATATATAGAAAATGTAGAACTTAAGTACAAAAGGTCAAGAGAAACGAACCAAGTATATGTGTAAGGGCTGTAATGTGCCATAATGCATTTATCCAAGATTGTAATTTCAATTTTTTTTTGAAAAAAAAAAAAATTTTAAGTCATGTATGGCCGGTAAAGACAAGTAGGAAGTATAGTTCCCAGTTTTTTTTACATAAAAAACCAACTAAACAAATCATATTTTTTGCATATATTATAATATATCGACTGCTCCAGCGTATAATATCGTAAGTCTTTATGGAACTGAGCCACATATTCAATCTGGTAACACTGCCTGTAACGTGTCACTCGGTTTAATTATTATTTATAACATATATCAGTTAACGATTAAATACCTTCTATTGACAGAGACATGAAATGTGTTATAGATAAAATATGAATCTACATTAGTTGCCGGTCAAATGGGACTATTTTACTATTTCCAAAAAGTCCCACTTAATAGGTTAAATAATGATTGAAAATCAACATTTTTTGACGTTTCAAACATGCAATATGTAGCTCAGTTCTATATAGACTTAAGAGCACACATAATTTTTTTGCACTTACGCTATTATACGCTGGAGCAGGCGATATATTAATACACAATAATTTAAAATCAAACTGTTAAAAATTCCAATATAAATAGTTTAGACACGAAAGGGTTAAATACATTTTTAAATCGGTTTAATTGTAGTAATATTAAATATTAATGCGGAAGGGAATATGAGTGTTCATTTCCCAGTTCCTGAAACAAATCGGGATATGCAACAAATTGAGTAGGTCAGCGGGATAGTTCTTTGTGGTGTTTCCGGCGTGACAAATATGCGCCGACGCGTCTACAGTACCAGGGTATCAGAGCTTTGAAGAGATTTTAATATTTGCTATGAAACAAATAAAAACCCACCACTATCATCCGTGACCTCTAGTGTCAGCTGGATGATTTCGCATATAAACTAGCGCCTCCTTTCCGCCGATCACATATTTAGTTTGTGACGGTTTAGTTTTGTGGGGACTACGAGGGTTGCTAAGCACCCCCTCTACGATTCTGGTCAGCTGACTGGCGATTTGCGCTTGCGTATTTCCACGATCAGAGTATTGACTTTCATAAAAAAGAGTCACACCGTCCACGTATACACCGGTTAAGTAATGAATTTCGTATATTGTAATATATTGTTTTTAATTTGTGTATTTTCTTATGATTGTCGTTGTCTTGTTTCAGGGATTTCAGTGGGTCGTTTTTGTTGAAGCATGGTGAGGGGGCGGGTTACTGCAGAGAGGGGCGAAGAGTAAAGTGGAAAGGCAGTTGCCGGCAAGCAGCTGTCATTCGCAAACCAGCGTGCGAAGTGAAAGCATCGCCGGCGCCTTCTCTCTCTATTATATATATATTTATCTATATATTATACCATCATCTTAAAAACCATTCCATCGATTTCCTGAACGCCGGAATATTGTAATTGTCGGTCCTCCATAGGTCGCGATCTTAGGGTCGCGGGCGACATGGGGAGACCCGCAGTCCGTTGAATCGGTTGCCGATGCGAGGCACCCAACATTCACCTCGCCCTTGCGATACATATCGCTGATTCCTAATTAACTAATCGTCCACCGAGCCCGACCCGTTTGGCATAGCTTGGAGGTCGGGCTCTCCACCACACATTCGTCCACCGTCTTTTGAGATACGCCGATTTTTCCGTAGTGATTTTGATATCACACATATACATTCTACTAAGACGTAAATCTATACAAAGATGGAGAGCAAGGCGCCGGCAACGGGCGGGGAGGAAGTCCAAGACTCACCCCCCACAGCCTCTTCTGCAGTGGCCGTCCCGCAAGCAGAAGCAGCCTACTCCAAGGATGATGACCGCTCCATCTCTCTAGGGGGTGAACTGAGTTTCGGAGTCCCACCACCCAGTCCACTCACTGGATGCTACCTACTAATCCTCATCGGGGAGCCATACTCTCAAGAGCACAAGGAGCTCATTTTGCAACGACTTACCAAAGGTCAGTAACACTTGTCACATATTATTCAAACACAACGTTGTGGGAGTGCAAATTGCACTTTTATTAACAACGGTAAGTGCTAATAACGAAGCCGGCTTGTATATGACTCAACACCGGTGTATTTTTTTAAAACATCCGTTATTTAATTGATTTTAAGCCGACCTCGATCTCAAAATATGAGTCGGCGGAAGAGGAAATATTTCAGCCGTTTTCCGTTTTCACGTGGCGACTTCAAACCTTACCTTAATGACTTCCATGGGGGGTCAATTGAGGGACACACCCTGCATTATGATTCAGGCCGGCGCGTGTTTGTTTCCATTTTGGCTCGTTGCCTATTTTGAGATTTAATGTCGATCAATATCGTACTAGTATTGCAGACAAACCAGACAATTCGACGGCATTTCCTATATCGCTCAATTTCCATTTCACATGCGATTATTAAGCATGCACCTTAGCAAAACAAAAATATGTCAACTTACTCCATTTATAAAAAAAAAATATATATATATTTTCCATTTACATGTAAACGATCAGATGTGATCATCGAGAATAGGATAAAAGAGAAAAGTATTTTCCGTTCAATATAAAGCCATGCCGATTCTGGGACGTTGCAAATAAAATACGAAAACATTCTAAGGGTTTATTTCTTCTTCTGTACTTTCGTACTTTTTTAGGAGAAACCCAATATGTTCTGGTGTTTGAGATATCTATCCGTCGGGAATAAGGAAAGGGATCAATTAAGTGAAACTTAATTATTTCCTTGCTTCAGTCCCCAAGAATTCAATTAATCTTTTTTAATCAACCACATTTTCCCCCGCCTGAGCCCCAATAATCTTAAATAATAATAATAGAAGTGTAAGTTGTATTTTTTTAATACAAAATTGTATGAAACCGTCACAGAAGAGCGGCCAGCGATAAATGAGTCATCTCGGTTTGCTTCGATGGTTTGATTGACTAAATAATCACAAGAATTGCTCTTTTACCAATTATAAATTTGTATTTTTTAAAGATAAATGTTACTCAATTCAACACAAAAATATTTACATAAAATGAAAACATCAAAAATGCTTGATTCAATCTTGTTTTGTCGGCTAGTCTAAATTATAATAAATTGTATCTAAATTTTCAGTAAGTTAACTAAAATTTTTACAATATATTATTATACAATAATTTTTATTATGAAATACTTTTTCATAACAATCACTCTCTTTGTATTATATACTCTTATAGATATAATTGTTGAACGTGTGTGTATGTTGTATGTCTGTCTGTACGGATCCATCAATTAACCATTAGTGTTTTTAGAAATAGTAAAATATCCTATTTGACCGGCATCTAATGTAGATTCATATATAACACATTACATGTCGCTGTCAATAGAATGTATTTAATCGTAAACTATTGTATTTTATAAATAATATTCAAACGGAGTGACGCATGACAGACAGTGTTACCAGGCGGAAGAATAATAATTTACATAATTATTTTATTACAATTAATCCATATCTGAAATCTCAAAACGGGTATTTCAATGATAATAATATTAAATTAATTTCAAAATAATATTAGAGTTATAATAATATTTTTTAAAATATATAATGCATAATAAATGACAATTATAAAAAACAGTATTTATTGGGAAACTCGCTTTTTATGAGTGCTTTCATCATTTGAAAACCGTATTATATTATTTTATTTAAAATTTACTTTATAAATTCAAACATCTTCTTCAAAAATTATTGCCGTCGTATTAAAAAAACAAGCAGAACATAAAAAAACAATAACAAATTTAAAATTACCTAAGTGTATTAATAGTATTGATATGGTGATTGATGAATCATTGCTATTAATAATTAATTCACCCGTTCGGAAGACAGGACTGAGGATGATATCCTTTTATAAAAATTATTTACATAGAATAATATTATCATCAGAATGTTATTATGTCAGTCGTTGGCGTTTCGGTAAGTTTTTCCATTTGAAATTAAATATTTGAAATTGTCAGTGTGTCGTTGTTGTAATAAAAATTTGCACAATCTCGTATTTACCGACGGCAAGGCGACGTTCTGTCTATATTCGGTACCGGTACAAATAAAATTAGACAACAAAAAGGGAGACAAACTGCCAGAGAGACGACTCGGCTGAAATGTTTCCACCAATGGAAGTCGAATTCCTGAAATAAATATAACATCTCTGTATCCAAATACTGACAATGAACAATGAGTCCTCTCACAGATAATACGCTGTACATATTTTTATTTGGCTTGAAAGTAATTGGTCTACGAATGTCTATCTAGATAAATTTAATTTAGTGAATATTATTTTTTGTATTTCCCTATGGGGTTTATCTCCCAGATGCGAAATGACCTCCTATTAAACCTGCGGAATTCTCACCCCTGAGAGAAATACTAAATACGAGGGTATTTTTTATTATCTCGCCGGCTGAAAACCCTTTTTCGTAGCAAATGTACCAATGCAAGATTTTATTCACATTACAAGTACATGTCGTTTGTTTGGATTTGTATCATTATCGTAATCATTAAAAACAATAGCTACACTTTTATTATTATTTAAAAATAAGGCTACACTCACTGGCTCATTAGTTTAGAGAGCATAATTTGAAAGTCGCAAGTTCAAATCCTATATATTTCAGTTGGTGTAGCCAGATTCATTTCTCATGGTTTCAGTAATACGCACATATTATTTTATATATTAAATATTTATTAATTTTATGGTTCCCTTCCCACTGTGTGTTTTTGTAATTTAATCAGTATTTTACATAACTAGGATATTAAATATCAGATACTATTCACCCGAGTCAATTGGTATTAGAAATGGGTTAATTTATTGACATCTCCAGGGAGATTTATACAATTTGTCTCATTACAATATCTTATGAGTTGATCAGATTGCAAATCGGAATGTGCAATTGGAATGATTAGTTTACGGTCGAATAATTAGAACAGCATATTATTTAAATCGACATAAACTCTCTCTTCGCATATTTCAGTACTGGTAATTCGATAGTGACGGTTGATACGGTAAGATATCGTGTGTTCATGTCTTTAGAGTGCCACACCCGTGTGTTCGTCAATTACCTTAATTACAACCGATATAAAGTCTTATAATATCGATTAATTAGAGGAAAAAATCCGTTTACTTTCTTGTGTATTTTATTAAAATATAATTTCTATAATTAAATATATCACATTAGATAAAGATTTTAGGTTGTGCGGTAGTGACATTTAAATATTGTGTAAAAAAGTAAGCACAATTTCACTTTGTAGGTCTTCTTTGACAGCTTATTAAAGTATTTTAATTTGCATTGTATTTTTGAAATTGTTATTTTTTACGATTAATGATTATGGTGGTATAATTTTATTTGTGATGCAGCTGAAAATATACATTACTAGATGAATAATGATATGTTTGTAAGCAAAAAGTATTCTTTGAGTCGATTCATTTTTTCGACTATTAAATTTTAATTCAATTAAAAGAAACGAAGTATTTTTTTTTATTTATAGGGGTTCTTAATTTTTTTTCAATTTAAACTGTGACAAACCTATTAAAACTGAAGGTTTGAATTTACATCTAAATATGATTTAAGTGAATTTGGTGTTAATGGCTTTGACCCTTAATAAATTCTCAAAATAAGTAATCAAGAGATTTTAATGGCATTCTCAAGTCGTTACTTTCCCACTCAAGAAATGAGGGAAACCCAAGTCATACTGACCTTATTATGAGATTATTCGACCTCTAATAAAAATAGTTTATATGTATGTAGGTGCAAAATTATCGAACCCAGATTACTCGGTGGCTGTGGTGTCTTATATAAGGCATGTTTAATATTTTCTACATAGCCTAAAAGCAAAAATTATGTAAAGCGAATTGTGTGAAATCTTAATCGTCGGCTAACGTGTGCCTTCACCTGTACACGATTTTGACGTAATGAAAGAAGCCTTACAAAAGCCTCACTTCTCATCGCCAACCTTAGTCTGCAGCCCCATTTACATTATTCCGTATCCTATTGTAATGACACTGCACCTGACAATTCTATATATCGATACCGTTAATGAGGTTAAATATAAAGAATATAATCAAAGAAGCTTGAATTATTTACATAGCGTAGTGAATAGTGATGTTATGCATGCATAATATACCTGTGACGCAAATCAACAGGCTGAAGGGATTCGGGTTCATTTTCATATTATAGCTTTAAAAACAACAAAATCGTTCAAATATTATCCTCATCGCTTATTTTAGAAGAAAAAAGGTTAAAACAAATATTATTAAATGTATTTCTTATGTTTTTAGTGCAAGCGTCAAACTTTAAATAAGCAGAGAGCCGAACTAACCTTTTCCGAAATTATAGCATCGCTTATTTTAGAAGAATAATGCAAAAATTACATTATTGAAATAAACTTAAAATTGTTAGATTTATACAATGAATATTTCAAAATAACAAACTCGTTAATCATTTTTGAAGACAATATTTTTCAAACTTTAAATACACGCATAGCCGAACTAACATCTTCTGCAAGAATCTGTGGCTGATGATATTATAATATGTATAATATGATGTTTTGTGTGAGCAATCACAGCCATTGGTCTTATATTTGAGCGTATTTTCAGTGTGAGATTTGCTCTACTAATATAGCTCGGGGAATAAGGTGAGTAATCCTACTCAAATAAAAAAAAATCCTCAGATAATATAATAGATAAATAGACTGTAAGACTTGGACTAATAGGTTTTCATAAAATACTAATCTGTTTAGGTTTAATATTTTCATAGATTGTTAGGTAAATCAATTTTTAATTATTTTATTTTATTTTCAATTAAGGATTTATTAATTTGTCGTTGATTAATGACAGTAGCCTAAAAAAACATCAAATGCAAACGACTTGAAATAAAATGTTGATTTTGTTTGTTGTTGAAATATTTTTAGGAAGGTGTTTTTCCGATAATGTGAAATATCAATTTTCCTTTTCTTACAAGCCACCATTAAATATGTATATTGTAATATTATCCCATACATAAAAACCTATATAGATGCTAGTATTCGCGACGGGGTGCTTTTTTGTATCCATATAAAAGTACAACCCGAACCCTTTCAGCTGAAAAAACTTCTGTAATATGATTATTTTCCAATATGAGTTTTCCACAGATGCGGTCGTTTCGCGAGCTTTTCATATTGAAAAATGTTCATTTCATTTTAAAAGGGACTATTCAGTTCAAAAAATACATAAAGTGTATTCCTGAAAAGCTTCAATTTATTTAAAAATTTCTTTGAATGCTTTATGCGGAAATGCGAATGAAAATAATTTTTATTAATATTCCAGTCAGGATACATATTTTCATCAGACATAATAATAATATATAAATGAGTGAAAGTTACGTCATTTGTAATTGACCGTGGCCTCAACGTGTTAAAGTAATAAATTTTTAACACATCCGCCGTTTGTCCTCGACAATTTCAATTCAATGACGTCTTATTGTTATTTTTTCCAATTATTATTATTTACAATTTCCATCAAAATATAATGCGAATTATATGCGAATCATTCCTAACCAAAATGTAACGTCATATCCCTTTTTAGTAGTTCCATTTTTGGTTCGGGCAAGTTCAATGTCTCATTGTAATAATAATATATTCACTGACATTATTCATACAACACTACTTATATTAATATTAATAATTGGTGGTTTTTTTTAGTTTTTATATAATATTATTTAAATATTGTTTGGTTTTTTGACATAATGATACTAATCATTATAAAGTTTTAATTGGGTTATTTGTATTTAATATCATTTCTTCGAATGGTGTCGTTGTGTTCTTATTTTTTATTTATTTTATTGTTTATATAAAAATTAACATTCCTAAAAAATATTCTGAACAAATTGAGTCAGCGTCGAAAGGATGACATTTTAATAAATGACCATCTAATTTATATTCCGACAATGCGTCGTCGCATGCCCAATAAACAGTCCGTTCAAAAAATATAAAATTATAGAGAGAGCATTTTTTATACGAAAGACTTGATCGTAAATTTCAATTCGACTGAAAGTATCCAACCGAGAAAACTGTGAAAGGTGTGAATGTGATTTATTGAATTTGAAGAACGAAACAGATTGTACAAAAAATAATACCGGGTTACATTTCCACTTAATCATTTGTAATTCTTTCCATGTCCATTCCATTTCGTTGGACGTTGTTCGTAATAAATAATTTTAAAACACACACACACTTTGAGTGTACCCATTGAATTAAATGTTCGCCTACTTGAATTGTGTCTTATATTATTTATTTTTTTAATAATTATCGATCAATCATGAATCCAGGTAAACGATACGTTACATGTCCATGTCCGCAATTTGATACACCTGCAATATTGAATCTTACGGGAGTCGCACACCATAATTGAAATCTTCATACTTGAATGATCCAAGTGCGATTGGTTACACATTTAATACCTTCACTTCTATAAATTTCGTAATTCAACATTGTATTTATTGTAGGTTGAATCTAATAACAGCTATTCGATATGGGAATATGTATGTTAATAAATAAATTTGTATTATTAAGATAAATCTTCGTTATGCCGATAAATATTGATTATAGACACATTTTTTAATAGAAAATGTACAAAAAGAACGGTAGATTCTTAATCAATTTTCAAATTAAATAAATAGTATTATAATGATTCTAAATAAAAATATCCCAATATAACATTAATCGCAAAATGAACCATCCCATAAAAAACTGCTAAAATATTAATAATTAATAACTGGAAATTTAAAGTAAGTGTCTCAGTAAAATATATTAATTAAAAAATATGTTAAATAGCAAATTCTACCTAGTTATCTTATATATTTTTAATTAAAATTAATAACATGCAAGTAATAATTATACATTTATAAGGGTGGTTAGGCATTATTTATGCATACATTTGGTGTAAGTTTTGGAAAATGTGAAATGTTTTATTCATGAAAAGTGATTATTGTATGGGGCAAACCCAATTATTAATGTGGCCCATGGCAACAATACGATCGATCAAAGTAACGCACTAGTTACTAGTCTATTTTACAAGCTAGCTAGCTTTGATAGTATTATATTAACGTAGGCCTACTTCGATCGTATCAGGTGTAAAGGGGGTTGTGTGCCATTTTGGTTACCCTTTGTCCTTCGCATTGAAATCGAGGGTAAAATTATCGATAAGATTAGATGATTTGCAATATTAATTTTGGGTCATCAAATTTAATATCAGTTTGTTAAAATATATTCAGATATTTATTTAGAGCCGCCTTGTGGCCCAGTGGTTAGTGTAACGGATTCGTGAGTGAAGACTCCCGGGTTCGATTCACGGCACCGGAGTCACTTGGTAGATCTAGCTTAGCAAACTAGATCTTAAGTACTCATTGCTGTGTGGTGGCCTGGGAAACCATCTCTACTATATTCTCCCGTAAAGGCCAAGGTGGCCTGGCCAACCCCTTATAAAGGGACTCCCGTCAATAGGGAAGGCGTCACGATATAAAAAATAAAAAAAGATATTTATTAATATACATGTTATAATAATTCAACCATAATAAAGGTATGAAAAATATGGTACATTAATATAGTAGCTTCATTTATACATGTTTAGTAGTAATAATTACCAAGGTATGTGTTAACAACCCCATAATTGGAGATGCCGGCATCTGTTTTACATTTTCCAACAGCAGAAGCAACCAACCAAATTGAATTTTACGAGCGATGCTTTTTAATGAAATTTCTCCCTTTGTGAAGTACCGTAAAAATATTTATATGACATCATTCAAAAAAAGATTTAAATCTACCTGTACCTTAGTGGTGTTTTTTAAATCCCGACTGTGTGGTTACTTAATAGTTAAATGAAAGGTTTAAATCAGCAAAGGTCGGTTAACGCTATGGACACCGGCGATAGACTAATTAACTGCTACATTTTTATGTTTTAAAGCGATAGAAAAATTAAATAAGGTTTTGGATTATCTATATTTGCTACTAAGCAGTAATTTCTCATTTAAATATAAATCTAGAGTTAAGGATAAAATATTACAGTATCACTTCAATAGTTCACCCCTGAAGTATACATATTAGCTACATGCGTGTAAACCGCTTGAATTTAGTATCAAAACGAATTCGATATCAAACTGAAAGTGCTTTCAATTTGACCTGTTGAAAATTTGATGAAGACCATTCGACAGAATTTGTATTATCTGTCATTAATTTTGAAACTTCACGATGTAGTGAGTGAAATGTGGTGATGGCTGAAATCGTCTTCCACCGCATTAATTACGCATTCTAGAAACCTGACTGTTTCCAACATCCAAGCCCCTTTATCTGCTGTCGTTACTCGACTATAATCGTATTACACATATTATTTTGTCAAAAGCAAGTGTTTTGTAAGGGTAGGTTACCGAATGCCGCAATGCCGTGGTTCGACCCACAGAATATATTGTATAGTTCTATGTGGATCGTTAGTTTGCTAGTTGAATGCATGTACCATTGACGTAATAATATATTGAATAATATAACAATTGAAATGACAATACAGACATCTCTAAATCCAAATATATTTGTGATTGTCAAATACGGGTGCGAGAAAAACGGACATTGTGTAACGACGAATAAATAAGGGTTGTGACCGCTGAAAAAAAGGACTCATTCTATACATATAAAATATTTATTTTTGTATCTTTTACTAGTTCCAAAATAACTAATAGAACGGCTCTGTCCGATCTAATAATCGTCTCAGTATCTTACAATCACGGAATATTTGAGAGGTTTTTTTATAAAAAATGTGTATAAACAACAACGTGTTAATTGTCTATCAGTGATCTTAACTATTATTAGTTACACAGCTTAACGACTTACAATACAGGAAATCAGAGTGAACCTGGATAAAGACGATCGATCGGATTTTATTAATATTATTCCCAATCTCCCAGCCATAAAAACTGATCAAACCTATTTTTCTTAGTAGGATTTGAACCCATGACCTATTGAGATATTACGCTGGTTTTATATAGTATATCACAATTTTATTAAAAAAAAACTTTCAACCAACCTTATTAGTCATCATAAATTTACACAACTACCCAAAAGCATTTTTTCCTTTACGAATACATTTATTTAAGGCAAAATCGTTTTTATTATTCAATAACAGAAATTAAAATATTATTTTTTGTGGTATTTATTTTAAATGATGTCAATTATACGTAACGTAGACTCAGTTTGTGCTAATTTTGTTGAACTTCATTTAAATCATATCTATATAATGCAATCATAATAGAGTTATCCGAACTTGTAGAATATTTTTTCCCACAGTATATAATTTATAACATCATCTTAGATAAATAATATCGTGTCCAAGGGTCGTTATCTTGTATGTGTAATATACGTACTTGATATATTTCATGAGATGGTTTGCGGCGATATAAAGAGCCAAGCCGCATATAAGAGGCTTTTGTGGAAATATAACCACTATAAATGTCTGATCTCCCACCTCCAAATCGATACCCCATTGTCCTATTTAACTTGAAAAACTTTGGAGATGAGCCAATTTCGTCGCTTACATCAATGGTAAGGGAGGTTTTTATATTATCGATTAGTCAAACAGTCACGTAATGTCTCTTTATCTTCGTGGGGATATTTTCCTATTTGATATTTACTGATTTCGAGAAAATTGTGTAGATCAACTCGTTCCTCAAATTTAAAAATTAAATTCTTTAAAATGTTCTCTAATAATTTTATCACAAAAATAAGCTTTTAAATTAAAAAAAAATATATGGATGATAATGATAATACATTTATTTTAAAGAAAGTTCTTAATTATCTTGATATACAATGGTAAAGATATTTTTTTATGTGTTTTGTGTAAGAATATAATATGTTGAGTGTTGTTCATCATTAAACATAATGTATCTTTTAAATATATTTTTTTAAATACGCCCCAAAAGCCTTTTGAGTGAGTTTTTACAAATTTGGTTTTTTTAGAGACAACATGTTAATTATCTGTTGGTGATCTTAACTATTACTAGTTACACTGTTCACCAACATAATAATCGCCTCAGTATTTGCCTTACAATCCAGGAAATTAGAGTAAATCTGGATAAAGACGATCGATCAGGATTTTTATTAATATTATTCCCGATTACCCAGTCGTAATAACCATTATTATTTTACGGGATTTGAACCACAGTTTTTGTAGCCACGCGTCTTATCCCCTGAGCTATTACGCTGGTTATCTGTCATGAATACAATACAAATAATATGAATATACATACAAATTTCAATTTAAATTCATATTTTTTCCCTCACATTATAATGTTGGGTAGTGGACATGACAGCTATATGAGTAAATCCAAACAAAAAAGTGTATAAAAAAGACTCCGGTAACAGGTTATGTAGTAAAGCCATATGTGCATCGAAGGTGTATATAATTCAGCATTTACCTGAATATTTTCATTGTTAGTGTGTTGGCAAAGTTTGACTCAATTAGCGAGGGTTAAGCGGAACTCAACCCCCTCTGCGTCGTTTAATAATGGCGTCGCGACGCAAAGTTTTAATTGTTACCGCCGTGTGATGCGAGCCTGTATATAAATTAATGAAACAACAAATATTTTACAGTGGATAAGAATGTTTTTATTAACACTGACGATTTTTATTATTCGGTTCAATACGGATTTAACATTCGCATTGCCAATTGGATGATGCAGTCTGTTTGAAAGCCTGAAAATACCCCTTCGCCTCGATTAGCATGGCTGAAAATCATATTATTCAATATTTCAATCGCAGCCCATGCATCAAATTCTATTATCATTCGAATTGAATAATCCAATGTATTATTCAAGTTTTGTAGATGTTTGATGGCATATTTGATTTTCTCATCTAGTGATGTATTTGTACGGGAAATGAAGGTCATGTCCCTCGAGTTCGGGAATTGGTTATTAATCCATTATGAAGTCTGATATATTCTCAAACTTCATTACCAAAGCTTTATTTATAACTGTATCTATATGGTTAAAATATAGGTACATATACAATATTTGAATTCAAGATATAATTATTATCGACAAACCTCCTTTGTATTAAACAAGCGATATTATTTGATTTGAATTTTAACCATTACGGATATGCTCGACTTTGAACGCCCGAGTATGTCAATAACTATTTAAAAAATTTAAATAAATTTTAATTCAATCAATATTTGAACTTGTAATTATAGCCATATTATTGTGCTACATATATCGTATTCTTCCAAATTTTGTTGGTGCAATCAGATACTATAATTGTGAGGCTTCCATCCTTTTTAATGCAAAATACATATCAAATTTCAGGTTCAAGTAGAATGAACTTCAGAAATTTAATTGTTTTCAGCGTTCCGCAATTCAAAATGACAATCAGACCTAGTCCAAGTGGGTGTAATGGAGTGTTTTGTTATTTATTATTTGATTGTTGTGTTATTTTATATCATGTCTCTGATATTTACAGAACACATTATTTGATATACATCTACACTTATCATACATCAATTATTATATTCATGGGACAAACTATAAAGTAGTAAGAATGAATGCAAATATGAAAAAAAGTATTTTTATTTTATTAATATAATTATGTTCTTAAGATTGTTCTGTTAAAATCCAAAAATTCAAATAGGATAATAACATAATAATATATTTTACCGAAAAAATAAAGCTGTAGCAATTGAAAACCAGTTTTTACACTTTATATTTAATTTTATTTTATTGTATGACGCTTTGGTTTCCTAAGCTTAGAATGCAAATTAAAAAATAAAAATATATTTTCTTAATATCCGCAAATTTAAAAAAAAAATTGAAATAACATTTAAAAATTTAAAATAACATTTTACCGAATAATAAAGCAATTTGTGTAATGTAAGCCGCGCAGTGCTCTACAATTAAGAACGTATTTTAACCCTCTTGGCCGTGGTTTGATGATAATAGTCAAGTGAAGCTCATCGGGGTCTTAAGATGTCTCAACTCTTTTATGCAGTAAAATCCATATTAGTAGATAATTGTTTGAGTAATATAATATAATAGAAGAGTAATTTTATTTCATTAATATTATTATGTTTTAAGATTGTTCCATTGTTATCCTAAAATTCAAATAGAATTATATGTTTTACCGAATAATAAAGCAGTATGTGTAATACAAATTAGCAATTAAAAACCTGTTTAACACCCTCTTGGACGAGGTTTTATAATAATCAAACAAATAAATTCTCAAGAATTGAATGAAATGTCAATATAGATACCAATTTAGGTAATGTTCTTGTATAACGCTTAGGTTTCCTCAGCATACGTCGAAGTATTTAGTTGCGGATTAAAACAGTAGTAGAGCCTCGCTCGAGGCTTAGATGAGGCATTAAACAACAAAAATAGCCGACCAACAGTTTAATAAACCATTTCCACTACTGTCTTTAAGATGTATCTTATTTGGTAATATTTTGAGTAATATAATATGTTCAAAATAATATAGGTTTTACGTGTTGTATGTTTTAATGATTGTGTTAATTGGCCGAATAATTTGAACTTTGAACATCCACTTATTTGCCTATTGAAAGACAAAAGGCATCGTAAACAGTGGTGCACAACTTTGCACCATTGTTCGTCTTGTTTGTTCTCAAGCATTGTCCTACAGAAGCTCGAGGGCCAACTGTTTCGCGCTCCGTCACCGACAGTAGGCATTCTCTTTTTGTTTCTCCCTTTTGTCAAATCTCTTGGAAGTTCATCTTCAAAAAGAATCATCTTTCGCATTTCCACTCAACTAAATATTATCTCTTTGGCTTGAATGAAATCGTAAATAATAGATAATGATTTGACTGGTTACTACGACTAAGAGATCCCGATCTATCGTCTTGATTCAGCTTACTCTGATTTCCTGGATTATAAGATACTGAGACGAATATTAGGTCGGACAGAGACGCTCCGTCGATGTTCTGTGTAACTAGTAATAGTTAATATCACCGACAGGCAATGGATTAACACGTTGTTGTGTTTAAAAAACTAAATATTGAACGATTAATCTTTTATATATGAAGAGTCAAATATTTCAGCGGATACAACCCTTATTTATTTGAAAGGTTATTAATTAACACATTTTTGTGTCTAAAAAATCAAAAAGTGTAAAATACTTCTAAAAAGCCGCTCGGAGCGTATACTATTTTTTTATATTTTATTTTAACAATTATATCTATAGATAAGCTGTTTAATTAAAAATCAAATAATTTTCCTTCTATTAGAATTATACATGTGAAAAATATTCTCATGAAATCCTATATGTAATATATTTTTTTAAATGTAGGAAAATTGGGCTCAAAATCAATCACCGACTTTATAATTAATAATTCATTTAGTTAACTAAAAGATTACATATATCTAGCAAAGTGTTTTATGCTCTCGTTAAATCAATCAAATTGAATTTTAATCCCTCTTGAATCCACGTCTTCCATTTAGTGGATGAAAGTTTTACGATCGTAACTTCGTCCGCTTTAAAAACCAACCAGTATTTCAAAATTTAAGAAGGCTATAAAGTATTCCAGACGAGTTTCTAGAAATTAAGATATATTTTTAAAGTATAGCTGCTGCAAGTCGAATATTTGATTGTGTATTTTCTTCGGTTTCCTCAATTCAATTACTTTAACTATCCGAGTATATAAATTCAAATGAACGGTCTATTGGAGCTGAAGCAACAGTGAAATTGGTCCATCTATCAATCTGTTGGCGGGATCGACTATTCCATCACTCTAACCACTTTTCTTTTAAACACTATGTATTTACTTAATGTATACCCTTATTTTAAATTAAATGGTTCTGTACCTTTAAAGTTCCTATATTAATATTTTGATATCTTGTGTTAAATCTACCGGAAAAATGACACGATTGGATGCGTTCGAATATGGGTCGAGATTGAAAAAAAAATAGATATAGGTATCTAAAGAAAATTTTATAGATATACATATAAATATGTAGGCCTTTTCAGTAGAAACGCGTCTGGTTCAAATTGAGAAATATGGAGATTCGGCATTGAATTCGATTTCGAATAAATTACAGAACCGTAACAAATTGAATGCCACATAGAAGTAAAATTTCATACAAACGTTTTCAAAGGAGTATTTTAATAAAATAGCGACAAACTTGTGTACATTTCAAATGAAAAATTTCATCACAATAATTTGAAAAAAGCAAATTAATAATAATATTACGCGCGTCTTTATGTTTGGCCCAGTTTTTTACGGAACTCATTATTTTTCTCAATTTATACCTACCAATTAATAGTTTGATCATTAACCGTTATATTAATGACTATTATAGGATACTAGGATAATTTTAATTGAAATTTTCGATTTGTTAATGTTTTTTTTATGTTCTGCTTGGTTTTTTAATCGGACTTGGCTTGAGAATTGTCATTTTTATGCATTATTAAATATTCGTTTCAATATTTTAAATATGTATTAATTGTAGTATAATAATTATATAAAATATTATTCTTCCATCTGGTAACACTTATGGTTGAATGATGGATCCGTACATACATACATACGACATACAACATACACACACGTTAGATAATTATATATTACAAATACAAAAAAGTGTATGGTGAGAAATTAAATGTTTACGTTTATAAAATTCAGTTATATAATATATTTATTGAAAATTATCATAGAAAATTTCATCAAAATATTGAAAACGTGTCGTTGAATTGTGAGAACTATTTACCCCACTTTTTAATATTTTATCTTATACTATATTAATTTATAAGAAAATGATGGTATATTTTAGAACACCTATAAAACCTCTGATCTAGAGTTTGAATTAAATAGACACTATCAACAATTTATTTTTATAAATGTAAATTATTAGATGAACAGAATAACAGCACATTATTATCGAAATAAACAACCGGTAAATTACATTTAGAATTCAAAGTATACCAATTTACCCTCGTTGGTGAATTATTTCAGTTAGCTTGACTTTTCGGTTCTAATTTAGACTTCGGTGACAATTTCGGTGTAGAAACAAAGTGACGTGCCCGAAATTTTCATCCTATTAGTTTCCTGAAATTCCAATTCCCATTTTGGCCAATGTAAACACACATGTACATATGTATACGTATAATTAAATGACAGACTGTATCGTATTTCAGTCTGAGTTTGCTGAAAAGGTCAATCTACCCTATTGAGTGTATTTTTTTTTATAATTGACGTGACGACAGTGTGACGTCAGCAAGAACAATCTCTTCTAAATAATATAGTTGGCTTCGGTAATTGGTTCTGTTGATGGAAGTTCTGTCATACATTTATTATGCATACATCAATTTACGAAGAAAAATGTGCGCGTTGTTTGAAATTTTGAATTCGGAATGGAATTATTCGAATATGAGATTTTTCCAAAAACTTGTGAGAATTGTCGAAAAAAGTGAAAACCTCGTACCAGGCGAGCATAAGATCAGTGGAGGTGATGATGCTTCTACTAATCGCGGTCACTGGAAACCGGATTGCGAGAGAAGATGCGCCTTGGACACTTCAACCAGCCATTCTCAAACTGAGATGACAATCCGTAAAACCTAATCATAACAATACTAATACAACCTAAATAAACGACAATCTTAATTCAATTGAACAACTAGTCAATACAAACATATATATATATATATATATATATATATATATATATATATGAGTTATATATATATATATATATATATATATATATATATATATATATTATTTTGATATTAGATGTGTGTATAAAGTGTCAATATTATAATATGCATAATCGTAAAGGCAAGCTAATAAATATTACAGTCCTGCAGTTCACTTTAAATTAACTCTCCTCTATCTGAATTTTTTAAATTTGCTCCACATAAGAAACAAAGCATATATTTGACAAGGCGAGTCAAAACATTGTCTTTTTATTTATTCCCCTCTTAATTTGAAGTCACAATATTCAAAAATAAAAGAATCTATTAAATAAATAGATAAAAAATCATACATATAATTGTTTTATTATAAAATAATATTGATTTATTGAGGTATGCGATATTAAAAGAGGATTCGTAAATTATTGTAAATAAAAAACATTTAATTTTATTTTAAAAAAACTTTATAATAAATAGCCTACTTCTTATAGACGTCTTATTCTTCTTCTTAAATTAAAAGAAAAAACAAAACACGGACAATTATTAATTATTTAAATCTGGTTTTGATAAGGTGAAATAATTATATATATATTTTTTAATAAATGCCTGCTCAAACAGAACGCGAGATCTGCACGGGCACAGGAATTTCATTTAATACGGATTCCGCATTCTGTTTGATTTACAGGTGGAAAACAAAAGGCACAAAAACATTAATTTGTTGTTTTAATTCAATGAATAGGAATTTGGAATTAGTTTTATTGTAATTGCCGCCTTGATGTTGAGACTGAAAACATGTATTATAAATAATTTTAATTTAAATATTATAAATAAAGTTTGAGGAGCGCGTGGTTTCCGTAAAAATAACCAAAATATGTATGCGTGTGCCGCAGCGTGTGGTATATGAACTTGAATATAACGCTATATTAGTGTCCCACACTTCTATTATCCGGCATTGTGTAGTACTCATTACAATAATAACAATCAGATTGGGTTCATTAGCAGGTGCAAATGGCAATTTAAAATAATAATAATATAGTGTTATTAGTATCGGATAATAGAGGTTACCGGATACTTCATTATGCATCCAAACTGACTCTTCTATTCATAGTCTCCTAATGGCCGAATCGTGTCGGAAAACCGAAA
>JAGTTH010001505.1:0-84482 GCA_022606485.1 Agraylea sexmaculata | reverse complement strand
TTCGGGCACATTCAAAATTCTATTTTCTCCCATAAGTATAACAATTTTGTGTGATAATTAATGATGTGTAAATATCAGAGAATTCAAATAAAACAATAATATTAAACTATATGTGAATATCAGAGAATTTAAATAGAATGATACAATTTAACAATTAAAATAAAAAATTTAACCCGCGCAGTATCCAGTGCTCCAAGGCACTTCAGTGCACCCACTTATTCGAGTTATGGTTATAATAATTTGCATTTTGCATATAAAATATAGTTAAAATAGTCTCTCATGGTCATGAGTAATTTTAAACATTTTACTCTAGTCATTTATAAAAATCATATAACTGAGTGTAGTTAATCATCATGAAAAATGTTTGTAAAGAAGAGTACGTAAATTTATTGAATTATCTATAATATTAAGGATAATTTACTTATATCAATATCGTTCTGCAAAGTGGCTTGCTTGTATAATATTTTTCAAGATAGGTATATATTGTCCAGTCTAGTTAGTCTCAGGTGGGTGTCCAGTATTTAATATCAGAACATATTGCGAGACTGAGATATTTTTTATATATCTATCTATTCTGGTTATTGATTCCAGGAATCTTATTATTAACTATCCCGAAAAGACCCAACACTAATCATTTTTATCGATTATTGATTTGTAAATAAATAGTAGTAGGTATATGAATGAAATTACGTGGCTCAGTTAGTCATATAAGCGAGAATAGATAGAGAGCTATGTCAGCAGAATAAATTTATGATTTAATGTAAATATATATTTAATGGAGTAGAGTAGATGGATATTAGGGTATGGTGTCGTATCGTAGTCAGTACATATTGTTTACGAAATTTGGTGCGGCTCTGAAACGATTAAAAACTTTGCGATTAGCGGCCGAGTCCTGTCAAGATATTCGCTGGAGAGCTCACACTCCTCAACAGGACCGCCTCTTCAACCACAAGTTTATATTTGAAGGTCATTATAACAAGGGAGAAAATTGTATTCGTAATTAGTTCTAAAGCAATTGTCATTTAGAATTAATTAGCTTGATGCATAGATATAACATTGCATACATATATATAAACATAAGATATCGCATGAGTGGCTAAATGCGTGTTTAGTTCAAGTACATCAAGTGGCCAAAAACATCAGTTGCCTGGCAAACATTATACTGTAAACATGTCTCTTCATATCTTCAGTAATATTTCACAGTAAAATGGGTAAATGCATTGTTACTACATGTCATATGGACTCAAATAGATCTAGGCTCAGTTTTTACCCCTGACTACTTAAGAGGTTTAAAATATGATTGGGTTTTAATCGCCAATATATTGTCACAACCACTCTCAGTGGTCACTAGAAATGTGTTGAGTGAGGGAGACACACTTATGCCTTTATCGAATAGGAGAGAAGAGTGCAGCAATATACGGGCTTTATGAAATTGACACGACTTAAGTATATGCAATGCGATTTTTAATGTCTATATCTTTGGTTGGGTCACAATTCCGACTTTAAATAATTAATAAATTTACTCTACAAAATAAAAACCAATTGTAAATAATTTACAATTGGTTTCAAAAAACTTGGTTTGTTTTTTTTTATTTTGTTTGATTGGTTTCAAAACATCTTAAAGAAGTACCCAGCGGTAAAAACTGAGCCTAGATCTATTTGAGTCCATATGACATGTAGTAAAAATGCATTTTCCCATTTTACTGTAAAATATAACTGAAGATATGAAGAGAGATGTTAGAGAGTGTAAATCATGTTTTTGACCACTTGATCCACTTGAAATAACTACGCATTTAGCCACTCATGCGATATCTTATGTTTATATCTATGGGTTGGTGATTGTTAAAAATCATTGAAGGTGAAATGAAATATATTATTAAATATAATTTTGTATTTTTTTGTTTAAATTGTGCCTATTTCGGTCCTGACTCTCCTCCCATTAAAATAAAAAGTTGCTTTGACGGCAGCACCATGCTCTGGGCTTCACTTCTCGCGGCGGCCGCAACTTTCCTCGAGTTTAATGAGATTTAAATAATTAATGGAAAAGCGAGATTGGATTTTTTTCTTCTCCTTAGCCCCCGATGCCCAAAATATAAACCCGCTTATATAAATTTTGCAAGTAATTACTCCGGCTCCATGTAAAATATATTTTAAACTTGTTACGACGGGTCTCTTTCGCTCTCTTTAGCTCGAAGCTCTTGGACAGATTGCGCGTAAAACTTTGTCGTAGTCGCCGACGCCTCTTTCTCTCTCTCTCTCATCTTCCCTTTGAATTTTTTAATGCGACTTTCAAAGGATGTTGCGCGTGGGAGAAATATAATTTTTTCAAGCATCCCGACAGCTTCTTCAAGAGCCTCCCTCGCTTTAGATACTCAAAAACTTGGCACGCATGTCGCGCTCATTGGAGTGTAAATTACACACATACCCTCATATGTACCTACAGAATGAGGGAGATGAAAATTTACTTCCTTTTCGATTAATTATACAACAACTTTTTCTCGTCCCCAATCATATAATATTCGGATATACCAAAGTTTAATCTACCCTCAGATTCTCATCAAAGTGGCGACAAGCCAAACTTCAGATTGAACAGTAAAGTAACAAGAAAGCATAATAAACAAATACAATATACCTATAGGTAAAAAATACACTAATGAAACTTACCTTTTTACTAATTGTTCAGATATTATAGTAGAGCGAAAATCTCCAAGACAATATTCAGTTCAGTCTGGAATCAACTCCTTCAACCTCAATAAAAATTAAAGAAGTATTACAGTTGATATTGTATTTTATTCTCTTGAATTTAAATGGTTTTCACATATACCAATTACACAATAACGTTCAAATACTCACCTTAAAAGTTATAATTTTTGATAATACAAAATTGCATTTATTTGATTTTAATTTTAACGCCATAAAAAAATCAGTCCCGTATGAGAATGGTTTAATAAAAGTAGTATATTTTGTGTAAGGCATTTTATTTACGCAAATATATAAAAAGTAATAATTTAAAATAATACTAAAAATATAAATGCAAACAATTGAGTGTGCAATTATGTATTTTTAATAATATCATTTCCTCTGGAAACTTTCAAGTCTTTTAATTCAATTTTATATAAATATCAAATATGTATATAGAAAAGCGATTTAATTGGAGCATACAATAAATAATACATTACTTAGATTCAAGCGAACTGATATACTCGTTATATTTTTTTTCTTGTGTGATTTGAAGTTTTTGCAATTTTTTGATTAGGCCTTTGCTCAGTTCCTTGCCTTCTTGATCATGAGTGGGTAGGCCCTGAAATAATTACATATTTTATAGTTAGCCTTAGATTAGGAAAAGTTAATCCATAATATGTATATACTTTTTCATCAAACTGAGAATATTTATCAGTTTCTTTTTTGAACATTTCGGTGGGTGGAATTTTTTTTTGTTCATCTTTGGCTTGTTGTAAAGCCAACTGTTCTTGTTTTTTCTTTTCTTTTTCAGCTAGCTTCTCTGCTTCTTGTTTCTTCTTGTCTTCCCTTTCTTTCAATAGTTGATCGCGAGATACTAATTTGACAGCACTTCTGTCTGAAGACAAATAAAAATTCTCTGCTTAATTAAGTTACAATTTTTTTTTCCTGTAATTTACCTTCTTTATCTTCTAGGCGTACACCTAAATTTGGTAAAATTTCATCCCTCAAGTTATCACAAAGAGTGAGTATTTCAGAAGCCTTTAAAGTTCTCGCAGCATCTCGAACACCTTGTCTAAATGAAGCGATCACATCCAAATACGGCATTACCAACTCTTCGAACTGAAATATGGAGAGTAAATGAGCACATGCAAATAATAATTAAAATTTTCTAATAAATCTTACATTAGCATTTGCATTTTGATTGATGGGGAATCCAATCCCGCCTTTCGGGCCGTGTATTGCACCAAAGATATGCAATAAGTTGGTGACATAAAGACCAATACGTTCTAATAATGGCACACTCGGTGCTTCTGGTGTATTTGGAGATCCATTTTTATTTTTTAAGTACAAATTTGTTGCTGTCACCAAATCTCTAATGATGTCTAAAGCAGTTCTGGTGTCAACATTATCTGAAATTAAAACATAACTTAGAAGCTATTCAAAACCATTTATCGGTGTTTTAATAATTACCACATAATGCCTCATGAACTAGATCTTGAACAGACATCAACTTTGAATGCAAAGTTGATTCAGCAGTAGACCAATAACCCCCCTGTCCAGCACCATGGCCACATCTAATGGAATCTTTGATTGTTAAGAAAAACTCCTAAAAATATCAGAAATCAAAATTATATTTCAAATCCAATTTATATTTCTTTATTTGAAATATGTATGTACATTTAGCATTCTCTCATATTGTATTGCCATTTCCATTGTATTTGGTGAATAATCAAGTGTGTCTTTCCAGGAATGTAATAAAAATGCGAAACGTAACTGAGTTGCAGTATTTTTTTCTAATGCTTCTTGAATTGTGATGAAATTTTTTAATGATTTTGACATTTTGCATCCAGCTATGGTCAAATGTCCTGTATGCAAAAAGTATGAAACCCAATTTGGACAGTCAAAATATGCCTACAAATGTAATGTATAAATAAAATGAATTCTGGTTAATTATATGTGAATAATGTGAGATGTTAATACCTCAGTTTGTGCGATTTCATTGTCATGATGAGGAAATTTCAGATCAACACCACCAGTGTGAATGTCTAAAGACTCACCACATACAGCGGAAGCCATCACAGAACATTCAATATGCCATCCAGGTCTGCCTAATCCCCAAGGGGAATCCCAAGAAGGTTCTCCACTTTTAGATTTTTTCCAAAGGGCAAAATCGTTAGGTGATTTCTTCTCCGTAGTTTCATCGGTCAGATCACCTAATTTTTTTTAAAATTATACTATAGATATTTGATTCCTAAATAATAGTTTTAAAGCATAGATATAAAAATACCTTCCCCTTCTTGCAAGGAATTAGTGTCTCCATAAGCTTCAGGCACCAACTTGGCATAGTGATGTTTATCACTTTTATCAAACTCGGCCACATTGAAGTATACTGAACCGTTTGCACTATATGCGAGACCATTACTAATAATTTTCTCTATAAATTTCACTATTTCAGGTATATATTCACTAACCCTTGTGAGTACATCTGGTGGCAAAACCTATGATATAAAACAGTTATTACAAATCAGCATAACTCTAAATATGTACATGTATTTATATTACATTTAAGGCTTTCATATCTTTTTGGAACTCGTTCTCCCAATAACGAGGTAAACTACTAAATATATTATTATCTTTTACAGTGGAACCTTTTTCTTTATCTAACCACTGAGATATTGGATCTCTGGCGGCTTCTAGAAATTGTACTTTGCATTCTTGAATTTTTGTTTCGCTTCCAGATTTGATGGCTTCTTTTAAAGCGGTGGCAGCCGAAGTCATGCTAAAATTTTATATATTTTATATTTAAAGTTAAAATCAATTGATTTGATTGAGCTTATTCATACTTGGTGAGCATTTTGAAAGCATAATTTTTTTATCCGGATCAGTGGTGTCTTGAACATTTTTATCCAAATTATTAAGTACTGTTTGCGCGTCTATGAGAAATTTTTCAAGATTTTGAGTTTCCTGAACGTATAAATCGTACAAGTGATTTTGGCGAGCCCTTCGTATAATTTTGTCATCAATATCTGTTATATTCATAACATAGAGAATTTTATAACCAAAATAATCAGTGAGAACTCTTCGTAGGATATCGAATGATATGTAAGATCTTAAAAATAAGATTTGTTAGTGGTGATGAAATTCGTAGTAATTAATAAATACATTAATTAAAAACCTAGCATGGCCCATATGCGAAGCATCATACACCGTGGGTCCGCAGGAATACCATGTGACACAAGAATCATTTTTAGGAATGAAAATTTCCTTTTTTCTTGTGAGACTGTTGAACAATTTTAATACACTTGTTGATTTAGAAGGAGTTGGAAGAATCCATGTCGGCTGACTGCGTTTCGACATGATTTTTTCTGAAATTTACACAATGATTCCAATATAATCGTTGATAAAGTGATAATAAAACACGTGTGTAGTTTTATTAGAGTAAAAGTTTACCGGTGAGGTTATGACTCGCCTGACACGTCTCTTTCGACAAACTCACTGACGTTTACGGAATTGCCACATAGAAAAATAAAATCAATTTACCATGGAACTTCAATAATTTGAGAACATTGTTAGATTGAAATAACAAAAACACTGAATTATTTATTTTTATTGTATAAATGTAAGTTTAATGAATATGCGCTGATGAATTCCAATGAAAATGTAGAGGAAAATGCCATGATGCAATAATTTAGTTTGAGTGTGGCAACACTGTCGCTCGCTGCATGTGGTGTTGTGTCAGTTTTCCAGTTGCACTTGAAAGGAAGACTTTGGTGGAGTCAAGTTTTGAGAAGAATCAAAGAACTGAAGTATAACAAGTGTGTAACTGAAACAGTGAAGAACTCTTAACAGAGATGAGTAACAGCGCCTGTACTACTGTGGCTGAACAGGCCGACCTCGTGAGGAAGCTGAAGAGTTCAGGAGCTTCAGCCGATAAGGTCACTACATTATTATTATACATTAACATTGTATTGAATAGCACCAAAATTAAGTTAAACGTGGTTGCCATTATTTAAAGTTGACTAATTACTTATTGAACAAGTGACGAGTCCTCTCACTGGCCTTGTCATATTCCGTTCTCTTGATCGCAGTCATTGCCACAATTCACAGAAAAGCCGGAACTAAAGCAATATTGCCACATCGACCCAAATGCCATTCAAATTTACTTCCATTTAAAATTATCTGTATGATTAAGTATAGTTTTATGACACTTTAGATGTTAGTTTAATTTCAATAATTATAATTAAAACAAATGTGCAATTTGATCGATGATGCAATACTTGTTCTACAATTTATTCTACAGTATAATTCTATGATTATAATTTCTTTTCCGTCATTAAATAAAACATATATTATGTATTCGCACATCTCTGTATTTAAATTTAAAAGCATTATTTTAATATTAAAATGAATTTATATGAAGCTAAATGAGAGAATTTACTGCTTTTAGTGGTTTTTGCTTATAACTTTATTCATTCAATATACAAAATTATTCACGAAAACATAACTAAATGCTTGTAGAATAATTGCAGTGTTATTTTTTTAATAATAAATGCATGACATAGACATTATTAATTTAATGTATGTTTTTGTATGCATTTTAGAGAAATAAAAAAAATGAAATTATTATACCCGAAAAGCTCAATAGCTATCTATCGGAAAGGAGTTACCTCTGTGGATATTCTCCCACTAATATAGATTATCAAGTATTGTGTCAGATCGAATCGGCAAACATTTCATTAGATCAATATGTCCATATTAAAAGATGGCTCGATCACATATCCACCTTCACTAGAGAGGAAATTTCTACATTCAAATCATTATCTGTACGACCTGTCGAACTGAATAGCTGTTTTCAATGTAGCAAATCTCTAGATGAACAGGTGAGATGTTATTTTGTACACAGTTGTAATTTGTTTTCTTTTCTTTGATGTTCTTGGTCCGAGCAGTGTTAGGCGCTGGGATATATTTGTGAATGTGAATAAATTTTCGCAATAAAAAATGCTGGGCCGCACTCGTTTTTTTAAAAGCCATTTTGTACATTGCAAGAATCTGTCGACTTCTAGTATTAAGAAGCAGGTGGGGGTTATAATTAGTTTTATCTGTCTTCTATATGTTAAATGTTATTATGTAAAAATTTTAAATTGCCTTTGACTACCATGGATATGGTCACTTACTAAACTATCAAATAGATTTTACAAGTAGTAGTAGATGAATAGCAATATATTTCTAAAACAATATTTTTTTTCCAGATCAAGGAGGAAGTTGCCAAATTATTAGAGTTAAAGGCGGCTGCTGGTGAAAATGCTGTCAATCAAAAATTCACTCTTAAGACTCCCAAGGGTACGAGGGATTACAATCCACAGCAGATGGCTTTGAGGATGGGCGTTTTGGATAAAATTATTTCAATATTTAAGAGACACGGTGCAGAGACAATTGACACACCTGTTTTTGAACTCAAGGTATTATTAGTGTTGCAAAATATAGTCACGCTTCAACTACTTTATTATTGCAATATTTTTCAATGTCGTAATAATATTGATTTTCATTTTAGGAAGTATTAACTGGTAAATATGGTGAAGATTCAAAACTTATATATGATTTGAAAGATCAAGGTGGTGAGATTTTATCGTTAAGATATGATTTAACGGTGCCTCTTGCAAGATATTTGGCAATGAACAAAGTTAGTACAATCAAACGTTATCATATAGCAAAAGTTTATAGAAGAGACAATCCTTCCATAACAAGAGGAAGGTATCGAGAGTTCTATCAATGTGTAAGTTGATGCACAAATTATGTATTCAAATACATTGAATATCATTAAATATGTAATTCTTAGGATTTCGATATTGCTGGTGTTTACGATCCCATGATTCCCGATGCTGAGTGTGTGCGAGTTGTATCAGAAATTTTGGATAGCTTGAATATTGGATCATATGTAATAAAATTGAATCACAGAAGACTTCTTGATGGCATGTTCGAAGCTTGCGGGGTATCGGAATCTTTGTTTAGAACTGCCTGCTCTTCAGTCGACAAGCTTGACAAATCACCATGGGAAGATGTTCGAAAAGAAATGATCGAAGAAAAGGGACTCAGTGTTGAAGCAACCGATAGCATTGGTGAATATGTCCGATTAAACGGCAAAACTGAGTTGGTCGAGAGATTGTTGAAAGATGAAAAGTTAAGTAAATCAAAAGCAGCCATCGAAGGCCTGGAAGCAATCAAATTACTCCTGAACTACTGTGACATATTTGGTATTTCTGATAAAATATCATTTGACTTGAGCTTAGCTCGAGGGCTGGACTACTACACTGGTGTTATTTATGAAGCAGTCTTGACAGGTATGATACACATCGTATTTTGATTACATTTGCTTTAATATCAAATGTTTTTATTATGTTGTCACATAAATTTTAATGCATCAGAATACAGTGATGCACATTGACCTGGGATCATGACAACAGTTATCTCATTTTGTTCATTAATTTTAATCATCATAAATTATGTACATAATAATTAATTTTAATTAAAAAAAATTGCTTTCACTTTTGGATACATGTTAGATTGTGAAGGTCAGTAATTATTTATGTATATGTATCAATTGTACTACCTTGAAAATAATTGTACAGTTTATACGTATTATAATTTTCAGGTGAAAATAGTGGGAAAGATGAAGAAATTTCAGTTGGATCTGTTGCTGGCGGTGGAAGATATGACAATTTAGTTGGAATGTTCGATTCAAAAAATAAACAAGTATGTACTTGAAATAATATCCTCATCTAACTGATTTAAAAATAATAATGAATTTTCAATTTAAGGTGCCTTGTGTGGGAGTCAGTATAGGAGTAGAAAGGATATTTTCAGTTATTGAGGCTAAATTAGCAGCCAGCGATACATCAATCAGAACTACCGAAGTCGAAGTATACGTTGCATCAGCTCAAAAGAATTTCCTTGAACATCGGATGAAAATTTGTCGGAAACTTTGGGATGCTGACATCAAGGTTAATTTAAAATACAAATTGTAATTTTTAATTTTATTCAAATTTTTTTTTTCATACAGGCTGAACTTTCATATAAGAAAAATCCGAAAATGCTCAATCAACTTCAACACTGTGAAGAATATGGTATTCCGATTGCTATTGTCCTAGGAGAGTCAGAATTACAGAAAGGCATTGTGAAAGTACGCGAAGTCACCACCAGAAAAGAGATCGATGTCCCTGTTGATCAAATGGTCCAAGTAATCAGACAAAAATTGGCCGAGTTATCTACAAACCCATTATCTAATGGACATCAATAAAAAAAAGAGACTGCTGAGAAGAAGAGAAAGTGTTGCATATTTAAATCTTGTGTTTTTTTATATACATCTATTATGGTGATATGATCATAAATCACCTTGAATATTTTGATATCCTATGCGGAGGCATTTGATAATTTCTCATACCGGTTTAGCGAGATGTTGTTGAACTTGACCTCATTCTCCAATTCAAAGTTATGTTATCTAGAACACCAGATATTTATTACTACACTTCTATTAGTTTTATCACATATTTTTTTATTTATATCAAATGTATGTCATATTTGTTTTGCTTTTTCAACCAACACAACCGTATTACATATTGAAACATCCTATGATTATTGTGATTTTGTACTTTAATTAGATTTACTTATGAAACAGATTTATTATGATTATTTATAAACATACAGTGTATTAAACAATACAAAACTGGGGTTGTGGTATCCATGCATTTTATAAGTTGAAAACTATTAGCAAATTATTTTGTTTTTAATCTCTTGATTCTGTTTCGAACATGTAGATCATAAATAATTTATTATATTTTACATAAATATGATGACATTAAAGTGTGCAAAATGTACTATTTTGTTTTATTGGTTGATTAGTTTAAAAAATAGCATTTACAGATGTTATATTTTCTGTATTTGTAGAAGAAAATTATAAATGGCATTCAAAATACCGCAAATTGCCATCTGTGGTTCACTTCTAAAACTTTTTTTCTTGCAAATTGAGAAAGTATGCATTGTTTAATTTTAGTATAAGAGTAATTGTGATATCTTAATAAAAAATGCATATATGTAATATTACATAAAAAATAATACTAAACCCACTTACTACATAAAACTTTTTTCAAATGAAAATCCACAAAGTATTTATATCATAATCATAATTGGTATTAATTAGCAATAGTTTAAAAAAATAGTAGTTTAATCTGTCGTTTCATTATCAAATTTAATTTTGTATAATATGCCAGGGGGTTGGATGAGAAATTTCTTTATAAATTCTCAATTTCGCAATAAATAATTCAATTCATCATTGCTGGTTTTATTTCATCATATATTGGACTTATTATACAAGTAATAATTTTTAGGGGAGGCAAGATATATACACTCAATTACGACATTCAATGGACATTTTTTATAGGTAAGTACAGCTTCGTCTGAAGAAATTTAATTGTCATTGAGTAAAATAACAACCTTCGATACAAAATAAACATTGACCGTTATGATGTGTAATATAAAATGAAAACATTCATTAGACCGGGAAAAGTGTCACGATAACTCATTATGACACTGACTAACGGATGTACCATTATTATTATTCGATATCACGTAATAATAGGTGTTGATTCGTCAGGGTTTCGGTCCATCGAGTCTCTGATACAGGCAAGGCTGACTCTTCTAATACACAACCATTGCAAACTTGAACGCCGTCAAGTGCAAAGCCCTCACTCCATAACAAGAAAAAGATCATATAAAACACACCATTGACCTCCAAAGCCGAAGCAAATTTGGCACGGTCACCTTACAAAGGCGATTCTTTTCACGCCACTTACATTTCGCAACGGATCCAGTGTGAATCCTACGATTGTTGTGTTGATTCGCCGTGAAATTAGCCAACGTCGCTGGAAGCTTTAAAAGCGTTCACCATAGACGCGATCACTCATAGTTGATCTTGTCTGGCTCGCGTACGATGTCCTGATAGTTCCAATCCGAAGACATGGAAAGTGCAAAGTGCTTGTGGATACTTGTGAGTCTTCTCACATTGCTGGGGAGAATCTCTTCAAGTGTGATCGAACAACACGGAGACAATCAAAGACAACAAGAAGCCGCCAACATCCTGAATGCGCAAGGAGTGAGCCAGGAATCACACCGGGGAGATCAGGCCAGTGAGAACCAGAGTAAATTATCTGACAATAAAAGCAATCAGTTCGTCGGGGCTCAGGATAACGGACGCTATGCTAATCAGGATTCAGACAAGAAGATATATGACGACAGTAGGCATTTCGGAGGACAGAATTTCAACCTGAATTCCGCAGAGAAGAATCACGATGTAGCTGAGAAAAAAGGCCATAAGAAAGGACACCACAATAGCGGTTTCCGCAATTCATACCACAAAGACGAAGTTTCGAACAATAGTAGTTATTTTGATGATTATATCGATGAAGCCGGTAGAAGTAATTCGGAACAATCGCACGGGAGGTATGGTAATGAAGCTGGTGGAAGATACAATACTAGAAAAGAAGACGGAATCCAGCACATACACGATAATAATAGACAAGGAAGCTACGACAGGAGAGGAGAAACAGATGCAAGGAACGACGACAGGTACAATTATGATAGGAAACGATATAACGACGATAGAAGAGATCTTTCACAGCAGCACAGAGGACAGAGTGTTGCTGCTAGAGATAGAGCTTCAGCACACGCTCAAGAAATTCCGCCATATCGTAGACCAGCTTATTATGACAGACCTGCAGATTATAGACCTCACTTGAGACGGGAATATTTCTATGATGAACCCATTCCACGTCCAGGTTTGCCGCCACATGAATATAGAAGACGAGACTTTATCGAAGATCCAAGGAGACCAACCATCACAATATATGAAGATCCTAGAATAGATGACAATTTTGCTAATAAGGGCGTGCTCAGGCAAGGATCTGAATATGCGGAGTTAGAAGTGCGTCCTGGTATGCAAAGGTACCAGAGATTCGATAGTTTTCATTCACCCCATCAAGAATATGGGGTGAATAGGAGAAGTGAAATCAACCCGCTTGTTTTCAATTACAATAGATATTAATAAACACACACAAAACAATGGTTCTATACATTTCTTAATTTAATCGCAAACCATATTCTATAACAAATTGTTATGCTGTATTATATATTCTCATATAATAATGTATATTTTGTACTTTACACAAATAAATATAAAAAATGAACGATTTTCAATTATTATAAAATATTTTGATTTGAAAATTGTATTGTATGGCGTGTCTAATTTACAGGATGAAAAAGTAACGGCAAATCTGTTTTTATTATCTATTGAAATAAATGTTACGAGTCATCAATGAATTTATGACATGATTTTTTTCCTACACATTATTTATTTAATCGATATTATCAGAATGGTTTCATATTTACAATGAAGGTTTGTATAAGCAAAGTTGAGTATTTCTTTGCGCCAATAAACATTTATGCAAATAAAAAAAATGTTGTTTAAAATTTGGTAGTAATTAAATAAGAAAGATTCGTTTAATTTATGAATGAGATAGGTGTATAATAAATAATATCAAAAGCATTAAATAAATACATTTTTTATACATTCACAATAGTATAGTACGATGGATGGTGCGATTATTATTACTTTGATATTTTTGTACTGAGCTAATTTAATGAAATAAATATTCAAATATACTGGTATGTTGATAAATTTCAAAGAGAAGCCCTTAGTCCGATATTTGTGTGTAACATGGGGGTGTTTTTCATAAAGGGAAACGACAGTGGCGAAGTTTTATTTATATGTCGGATGGATGGAGCATTTCACGGACGATTTATAACATGGAGAAATGATATTGTCGACAGTGGGATATAGACGTATATGCAAAATATAAAAGGACAAGATATGAAAATGCAGGAGCAATAAAAGAGGCGGTCAGAATTGGCCAGCATGTCTGTAAAGAATGAGATCTGATTTCAATATTGGATCGAATGCCTCGGGACATTTGTCCCTTGCTTCAACAGACACGTCCTATATTCAATATCTGATAAACTGAAATATTTCAAAGGGGAAAAATAATACTAAATACTTCATATTTCATTATTCAAATATATGACATACGTCTTCACATAGGTCATATTTCATAGTTTAAGCTAATGGCGAATTAGTAAAAAAAGTCACAGTCTTAACAGAACTATAAATTTATGGTATATATTTGAACAATTTACAGTGTTTACAATGTGTTATAAGTCAATGACTTCTTCTATTTTTCCAAATATAACACAATTATAAAAAATACCTCTATTTTAACTACCAGAACTAACAGAAACTAAAAATGTAAATTTGATTTAGTTAATTTTTTTTCTCCCGAAATATTGATGATACGACCAAGTGCGTTTTGGCAGTAGATAAAGTAATAAAAACATATATAAATGCATCCCTAATTCAAAAACATCAAAATATGACTTAATGAATTTTAGCAATATACCCTCGATATTTAACTCAAAAATGGGATTGTTGTGTTAACAACCCATCGAATTAATTTAATCTTTTTATATACAAGTGGACTTTAACTAACTGACAATATTTTAGAGGATGGTAGGGTTTCGCTGATATAAGTAATTAATATAATACTAAATAATATTTAGAGCTTTTGAAATCGAGTTTTGGCCGACATCTTGGAATCAGCTGTTTCTGTAAAGTACGCAGTAGTGACGTGTTATGTGTATTATGTCTATTAAATACTTATTATATACTATTAATATTCTCAGTAAGTTCAAGTCCACCCTGTAGAACCTTCTTATTTTGATTTAAAATGCGTAAAATGAGCCTACCGTACTTAAAAAAATAATCATTTTATTAATTTTTAAAATGGTAATTTACTTAACAATAAAAGTGGGCAATTTTACCAACGAATTGTGATTTTTGCCTAAATAAAAATGTACTTAACATTAACAAGTGAGTATATTTTTTACAAATTGTGATTTTTTAGAATTGTGAAGTACGGTATTTAATTTTTTTTAACCCGTGTTAATTTCACGAGAAGTTCCACGCAAAAAATTACCCTCGTCTACAATAAAATAAAAAAATACATACGGTATTTTCAATAAATATATGTAGTGAGATTTATTTAATTTTAATAACACAACATTTTATAAATGTATTTTTTGTATGTATGCTCTATAAACTGTTGAAAATATTTATATTGGATGGAAGATTTTGTTGTCGACTGTACGAATCGACACCGTCTTCGAACTCATAGACGCATATATCATACGACAATATATTATGTTTACTGAAAATAGAAATATTAGAAAACACGATTTCATCTCTAGAGGCTCGGAGTCGTATAAATATTTTACGTGTCGTATAAACACTCAAAAATGATTCTCAAGTGTGTTGGGTGGTTGAATAAAGCGTAAAGGAATTGTCGCACTTAATATAGTCAAAGAGGGCGACCACCCGGAGGCGCTCGATAATCTAATGAATATTCAAAAATGGTCGACAACAAATAAAGAATATCAAATTTGCGGCTCCCGAATACCAAAACACAAAAGGACGTGCAAAAAACAAAGGGTTCTTCGGTGTAGACGGAAGGTAGTAGTATTGCTACGGCAGCGTAGAGGGTTCTACGACTTATTTATCGCGTCGTAGAGGGAGTCGCTTGGACAATTAAAGCCAATGTGTAATTTATGCAAACGAATTTGTGATTCGCCTCGTTACAAATTTAAACTTTGGATTGGGAGAATATTTTATTGCTGCTTGGTGTAACAAACTTCTTCACTTCCATGATAAATATAATTTATAATAATATTTAAGAATATGATAAAAAAACATATATTAAATGGTTAATAGTATTAACTTCTTGGTGGCATTCCATAATTTAAAGAAAATTGTTAGTTGTAATTTGCACAGTATTTATTATTATTAACTGTGTTAATTTAGATACTGTGGAAATTAAAAGTAACAATTTTATTTAAATATATTTTATTTTTATTATAAAAATATGTTAATTCTGATATAACATTTTTTAAACATACTTTTAAATATTATATTAAAATGTAAAAAGGTAACGAAAAATAATTCAATAAGCTAACAAATCGATTAGTGATTAACTCATTGAAATATACATATTTCGGAAGAGGTAAAGGAATGTTAATATTCATTTCTATAATAAATATCGTATTGAATATTAAAATAATATTATTTAATTTCAGCGAAAAATAAAACATAACAAACAGCAATATTATGGCACCCTTTTTATTCGAAGACTCAACAACACGGCAACCAACAGTTGTGAAAGGGTTGTGCGATAATTTTAATCGAGTTGAGTTGAATTAAGAAACCTTATTAGCCCTCTCTGGTTTAATTAAAAGACACGCCCATTTTTTTGAGATGCAAATGTGGTGAAGCACAATACTAACCCTTTTTAACTAGAATCGATCAGCAGACTGGAGGGTAGTTAGTTTGTTGTACAATACTGGTCTTTGTCTGACTGAAAATGGGGTACTTGAGCTTCGGAAACATTTGTAGGACTCTTTGATTTTCCCATCAGCCACAATTTTATTTAATTTTGCCAATCGGTTTTGTATTCCAAATATGCAAACTGCACTTCGCTGTAATGTAAATAGTATATGAAGTTTTGGATATTTATCATTGAGTTTTATTTGTATCGAAAGAAATAACATTCTATTGTATGGTTATTAAATACTAAATTTGACCCTACGAAATTTCAGCATGACACATAATTTTAAATTGAAGATTATTATTATTTAAAATATAGAGATATGTATATCTGAAGACCTTATTGGATATATTATAGTCAATATTTAGTAAGCAGGGTTTCGCTTTGGTTCAATATTGACTAGCTAAAAATTTTACATAATAAAATTGGGGATTTAAAACATTTTTTTTACGATGACTTAATTTAA
This sequence comes from Agraylea sexmaculata, assembly GCA_022606485.1. Classification (NCBI taxonomy): domain Eukaryota; kingdom Metazoa; phylum Arthropoda; class Insecta; order Trichoptera; family Hydroptilidae; genus Agraylea; species Agraylea sexmaculata. Next base: position 67,856 of record JAGTTH010001505.1, on the reverse strand, counting down.
CAGTTGAATTAATTATAATGTTTGTGAGTTATTTATTTCAACGACATTATCCTTTTTATGCTTATCAAAGTAAATATTGATAAAATAGTAGTTTTCTTCATTGTTAATTTCAAACTTTAGTTCATTTTTTTATTTGAGATTTTTATAATAAACTAAGTGTCTTCTTCGAAAGGTATAAGATAAGAATATCTTATAGCAGTATTGATGAAGGAATTTAGGAAAAAAGTCCCCTCGACGTCCTATTACGTGGATTAATATATATTTTTTTAAGTATGTGAGATCAATTTTTTATATCAATTTATGATGATGAATAGAAATTTTACCGGTTTCTCTTTTGTCTTATAAAAGTATAAAAGTAGTAACTACATGAATTTAATAATATAACAATATGAATAAAAGTAATACATATATACAAGTCAAAAAGTAAATAAAATTAATAATAATCTAAATGGTAGTAAAAAAGTGGGAGTAAAACAATGAATAAAAAAGCGAAACAAAGCCGAGAAGTTTGTCAATTCTTTAAGAAATTTCGTTCAGGGTAGATGGGGAATAATTAACACGGTAATAATACGCGATAAGAGCAGCGCGAAAACTTTTGTATTTTTAATTGTTATTTGGAGTAGAAGAGAAGCCTCCTTGTTTAACTGCCACCCCTTCGAGACTACGTAGTCTTAATGCTTTCGCACGAAGTTTCTTCACCGAATAACAAGGCAATAATCGTTCCGAACGATTGGAAAACAAAAGTGTGATCACCCCCGAAATGAGGGGATGGTACAAATACACTGGTGAGGGGGTGTTGGGGGTGGTTTGGAGCTTTCACAAAAGAACCGCCACATTTGTCAGCCAACTCGAATAATCTATGTGCATCGAGCTGAACCTCTTACAACTAAACGATTAGCTTAGAAAAAATTAAAATTAGATTAAATAACATAATATAATTTATTGCCTTTTGTGCCGAAGACTGTTATCCCTTTTTTTGTCCCGTAAAAATATTTTTTTCACGATTACTCCAAAAGATTTTTAATTCAATAGCCTGACTTCAAATCCTACAGGCAATTATAATTTTTGACGGGTACTTCATGGAATAAAATTGTTTAAGAGAAACGGTAAAAGAAACGGTAATAATCATTCAGAAATCTCTTTAAAATATAAAATATTTTTTAAAACACATTTTTTATTATTAATTAAAAATAAATAAAAATATTAATAGTGCTTTTGGAATCGACTTTGGGCCACTATTTTTATGCAATTCGCTATTTCTATAAAGTACTTAGTAGTGACTGTCGCATGTGTATTGTATCTGCTTAGTACGAAATTGATATTTTTAATTTTATAATTAGTAATAAAAATATTTAATATGTTTTTGCGATACCCTACCATCCCGTATAATATTCTCAATTAATTCAAGTTCACCCTGTATAACATAAACACGAATTTTAAAATCAAAAGAGGGTTAAATAAAGAGACATAATATCCATATTTTTAAACGCAATTAAATAGATAATTAAATTAAAAGAAGAACATCACAATTTAGGATGTTTTTAATCACATAGGTGTGAAAATTATGTCGGTACTTATTTTCGACGCGTATGATGACTGGTGTATTTTTATATGAAATGATGGCTTATTAAAAAAATATGTACAATATTCCTTTTGGTACATTTCCCATCTGTAAGGCAGAATCGGCGTGAAGGGATGGAGAAGGAGACTATGGGGTGGTTTAGTCTTGTGGGCGTAACTAACGACTTAATAAACATTAGTAGGACTCTTAGAACAAATCCGCATTCCTTGCTATCTTCAACACTCAACCCTTATCTTAGCTACTTTCAGCTCGCAATGTTTATGATATGTGCAGGGAAATATGCGATTCATTCACTTTTTGATTGCTTTCCGGGGACAGCCGCCCCCTCACTTGTTCTTTTGTCTCCACTTTCCACGAATTAACTTCTTCGCTAATTCTGTTCCGCTATCTTCTTCACCGATGGGGAACTTTAATACCTAAACCGTTTCGTTGGAAATTTATACACTCAAATCTGAATCTCTGAGGAGTTGAGTTTAAATGAAATTCGACTCAAATACGCATCGAACGGAGAGATTAAATTGATAGACAAAGATTAAAAATATATTTATTGATTTTTTAAGGAAATTTTATTATTATACGCCTTGAAGGGCATTTGCGAGGGTTTTTACAAATTTGTTTTTCTAGACACAACAACGTGTTAATTCATTATCTGTCGGTGATTTACTAGTTACAGAAGTCACCGACAGAGCGGCTCTGGCCGACTTATTTTAAAGAAAATATTTACATCTACCTAAATCTAGGAAATTAGAGTAAACATAGATTAAGACAGGGATTTTATTATTAATTTTCCCGATCTCCCAGTCATAATTACCGATGAAATCAATTAAAAAAAAATTGACTTGAGTGGGATTTGAACTCATGTTCACAGTATTTGTAGCCACGCGTCTTATCCTCTGAGCTATTAGGATAGTAATAAGTAACTGTGAATGTAAATTAAAGTAATCTTCATAATTTTTAATGTAAATAAGTAAATTGTATGTGTATATGTTTAAAACGTAATTACTTAAAACATAAGTTGTATGTCGCCATTGAATAGTGTTGTTTTTTTATTTGTGCTGTTAATTTTTTAATGATTTTTTTTATCAATATAAATATTTAATTTAAAATTATTGTAGATTTTTTTTTTTAATTTGACTTCTATCACAACTAATTATATGATTCTTTAAGCTTAGCCAATAGTAATTTGATCACGTCAATGTTTTTCTGCTGTTCGACGTTTAGGGTGTCAATTAAATATTTGTCGTAATTCAATACGTCAATAAACGAAACTGAAGACCTCCAAGAACACCTGAAGACGGTATAAAAAAACCATAAACACAGCGGAGACGACAGGGGGGAACAAAATGGAAAAGGCAAAAATAAAGGGGAAAAAATACAACCGCAATAATTGTGCAGAGGTTTTCTTTTTGCACTGTTAATTTACTCGTTGAGAAAACTCACCCTTGACACCCCACAAAACCATCGCCCCCTCGCCACTCTGAAATTTATTATTGAATTACGAAATACTCATTTACGCTTCTTCGATTTCGCACAGACTTTTTTCATGTGTGTGGCTTCTTTCCCGCGGATTTCAGTCTCATTGTTGAAAATAAATTGCCTTCGTTTTTTTATGACTTCTGAAGTATTTACCACTTCGTAAAAAAAATCATAATACCACATTCGAGCTATACATTTGGTTATTATCGTTCATTAAATCTTATTCATTATATATTTTATTGAGTTTAAAGTGAATATATTTTAGGCTTAATGTTAGTGTTGACTTAGGAATTCCATAATTTAAATATATTTTTTTGTTTTAATTTCCAGAATATTTTATTGAGATGTCTAAGTACTTTCGTCTACTAACATGTGGAAATTACTTACATACAATTATGATATAACGTGTCTGCCAACTTATCTATATAAAGAACAGTCTCTTTAGATGACTGCAAAGTAGTCGAAAGTACTAAGGCTCTAATAAAACTATAGTGGAAATTACAAACATATTTATTTAAATTATGGAATTCCACCAAGAAATCAACGCGACAAAAAAATCATTAATCTTAATCAATATATTGTAATAATATGATAAATATGGCGTCCGAAATTCAATGAATGGATATTGGAATATTTGAAGAAATTGCGTATTTTTGCTTAAAAAAACCTTGAAAAAAAAATGAGTTTGTAATAAATTAGTTGTTCAATATAGTGTTTGTTGTGGGTGGGTATATCCTTTGGCGGATAACTTATAGAAACTCTATGTAGTGTGGATGAATTTATTTTTTGTAGTATTTAGGGTAACAAATGATGCAAGTGTTGAGAAAACACCAGGTGTTTTAGTAGTAATTTGCGAGTGTTTCACCCTTATTGGGTATGAGATTGCGCCAAAAGAGCTCATTAGGATCCAGGGTTGATGATGAAGCCAGAAACACTAAGAAGAAGAAGACATCATTCATGTCTTACCTGAAATCCTCATATAAATTGCTTTGCTCACGCTATTTCAGCCGTACGTGCGTAGAATGGCTAAATTAATTACCTGCATACATCGATTATATTACATCAATACTAATTTAGTTAACCAATTTATCAAAGTCTATATATTATATGCATTCTTAAATTTATATATTATTTATTAATGACCCTTGTTAAGTTATAAGTATACGATGATCACATATCGATTGTTCAATTTTAAATGGCTTAAAAAGTAAAACAAAATTATGGGTAAATATATGGATTTTCTAAAATAAAAATCGCGGTCAAATTTTTAACACATAACGGACAATGAATGAATAATAAAAAATAAACGGTCGAATGGTTTAGCGGGATATGACAAATTGACCATTGTCAACCTAAAAAAAGCATTCATTTTTACAAGTATTTCGCAATGCATTCAATTCAGATTCTTCACACAAAAACGTGTATATATACGAGAATTTTTTTTATTAATAATTTAATTGTATGTCAGATTAAGATCATTAAAACTTCGTATAAATAAATAAATGGGTGATAGGCATGAATAAAAAGTTTCTTACACGAATGCATAACATATACATAATTTAAAAAAAAAATGCCCAGCTCATACTAACTTAACTTATTGAAACCACATCTAAACACACCATATTAATATTATTAAATATTTGGAGTATTTGGGGCTGGAGAGAGGAATGCGTCAGTAGAGAGACTTTCAATCAAGGTGTAAATATTTGCATGAAATGTAGTGGAGTATAAACAACAATTCAGAATATCAGAGGCTTGTTGCATGTAAGTAATTCCTTTATCATCGTAGGGGATTGTTGAGAGGAATAGCAAGAAGATTCCTTTGTAAGCAACCGAGCACCTTGAGAATGCAGGTATGTTTCAGCACAACTACAAATCTCGCTGAAAATTTCATGAAACCACACGATATCCATCCTCGATCATACACTCTACTATTAACCTAATAAATTTATTAAATTAAATAATTTGTTGAACTAAAGAGATTCATAGATACATAAAGACATGGAAGTTTGAATCAGTATCTATTATATTCAAATAAAAACTTTTTATATATAATGAAATAATAAATTGATTTTAAATGATCTTCAGTGATATAAAAAAATATAATTTATTAATAAGTTATCATTATTGGTAGGATTAAATAAAAAGGAACAGAGAGTGATAAAAAATTAAAAAAATTGTTTGTTGTACAGTTTTGAAAAAAAACCAAAAAATAAAAGTTAGCTTGAGCAATACATAAATGCCTTTAAAATAATAAGTTTTTCTTCAAATCAACAACTAATATAGATAATTTCTTATTTTTTTGTTAAATTAACATTTATTTATCCCTATTTCTAACATGTTATTACGTGTGTAGAAATAAAATAGTGTAATACTGAAAATCTGTATGCAAAAAATATATCTGTGTACTGGAAAATGTAAATGTTAAGATGAATATTTAATATTTTTGTATTGAATCATTTTCAAGAGTTTTTTTTAAATGTATGTATAGTAGTTGATAATATTTAATTATACTAAAATATTTCTTTTTGTTATGGGTTATGTTAATATCGGTTTCTTATTTTTTCCCCCATACTTTTTTATTATTTAATTTAAGTCTCTCATGTCACATAAAAATGTAATTCTCATGTTAGTCATAGATCAAAATTAATTTATATATTCTGTACACCTTAGTCAAATTCATTACGTGTTTTGTATTATAATATGAAGAATGTAAAATTCAATTTAAATAAAGAAATTGTTATTATTTATATTAAAATTTAACGAAAATTAAAATATCTTGCCCTGCAATAGTCAGATGTTTGATTGTTATCTAGAATATTTGCAGCCTCATGGGGCTTAAATTTGATAATATATTGGCGGTGATATTTGAAAGTATACTTTGAAAATCCTTTGTCAAAGTTTGTAATACATAAAGCCTGAAGATACACAGGCTTGTTGTGAAAATTTGCCTTTCACGAAATTCCCGACCACCGTCTAAAGACACGTTGTACAATATGCGGCTAAGGACTATGACAAACACTACTTAGGAACTTCACCCCAAACACAGTATCTTTAGCGAACAGGGCAGAATTGGAAAAATATTTAAAAAAATAATTAAATCAAACGAAAACGTCCCTTTTTATTATGTTTAATTTGTTGACAAATTATTATAGATTACTTATTTTAAATGTAGCATAAAAAAAGATTAGGCATTTGATTAGGGTTATGATTTTTGGTTGGTCGGTTATGGGAAAAAATAGTACCGGTGACATTTAAATTGTTACATATGTAGAACAAAACGAAGGGTTGAAGTAAGTGAATCAAGAATTTTAGTAGTAAACTTAATCTTTGAAATATTTTATATATGAATAAAAATAATATATTTTTATTAATATTTCTGTAACATTAAAAATAATCATTCGCCCAGTGCGGATCTGGTGGTGTTTAAATTAAGTATCGCGTATTTTTTGCGGGCGATAAGACCTTCACCATCAGCTTAACAAAAGGATTGCGGGTTAAAATAATGATTAATTGTGTCTTGTGGTGGTTTTGGGGAGGATGGGGTGAGTTTGTTGGGCTTAAGGGATGAATTGCCCTCGTTATAATGTTAATAGAGAGGGAAGCTCACTTGCTTGCCATATCCAATTTATAATATTATATATGATAGTAAAGCAATTTATTCTAAAATACTAATGTTGTAAATACTACGAATTATTCACTAGGCCATTCTCAGACGAATGTGTACAAAATTAAGATTGGTAATCAGTGGGTGAAAATCTCAATTTAACAGAAGTAGGGTTTTAACAAGAGGAATATTTTATTTAAATTAACAAACCTAATTCATAGTGTTTTGAATGAGCATTTTTAAGCATATTTAGCCATCTAAATCTCATTAAATTTATAGGAAGTGAAATTCAGAAGTGGTCAAGTATAAATTTTTTCTTGGTTGATTTGGAAAATATTAAGGACTATAAATGAAAAAAATCCCCAATGCTCAATTTTGAACATGACTAATTTTAACATTCATCTGAATTATTAAAAAATATAATGTGATTACGATTCTATAAATTAGATTTATTAGAATGTAGCTAAGTGGTGTATTATTCATTTCTACTTCTATTTGTATTTTTACCATTAAATTAAATAAAAACATAAACAAGTTTCGCTATCTGTAATATGAAGCTTGTGATGAGATTTATGGAGGTTAATTTCAGTAGTAATTAATATCGATTTAGTAAACGAGACCACAGGGTATTTTTAATGGGTTTATGCAGTCCTGCTTGAAGGGTTGGATTTAGTATGGCATTAGTTTCACCTGTGGCTGTTGGTGTGTGTTTTAGAAATGGTCAGATAAAATTCACTTTGTTGCCTTTAAATTTACAAGCCACGGGGTAATTAAGCAGCTTTTTATTATTTTTAAAACTGCTACAGTGCTCACTATAATTAAATTACTAAAATACTCGTATAAGTTTGTTTCCCCCATTTTACAATAACAATACATATTCAGCGCCCCTTTTTACAACGCAAATGTATCAGTATTCGAAACACAGATCGGTTATAAATGTTTCGATTTAAAGTGGGATTTTACAATAATAATATTTATATATGATGTCTGATTCAATGGTATACATAAATATAAAGTGGATTATTACACTATGATTTTTTATCGTCGTCACGTGTGACATAAAATATAGTAAATCAGTAGATGATTTTCTTTTAAAAAGAATTACAAGCTATATTTTTATAAATTAGAAACGATAAAATTGATAAAAATTCAAAAGTATATATTCTATAACAATTAAATAAAGATTATATATTAACCTGATTTACCATCAATATTACTTTTGAAAAAATAATTTTTAGGTACACATGGTGGACTTAAATTAAACAATTATATTTTAAGGGGTGTTAGGGTATCGCAAATATTTTTACGATTTTTTAAAATTATAAATTAAAAAAGAATAATTAATATTTTTTATGACTACTCTACACTCCCCTAAAATATTCTCAGTTCAAGTCCAACCTATATATTAATATACGTTCTATGATTATTAAAATTGTGCATTTCGATTTGAGTGAAAATTTATATGTATGTGTTAGTGGATCATTTAAAAAAATATTTTACACTTGTTGAGTAATAAATAATTTATCGAATATTCCAGTAAAAATACAAATTATAGATGAGCTAGTTCTGGATTTTACAGGTAGCATTATCAATCAAATCATGTACTTTATGAAATCTGAGTATATATTTTGAGTTGTATAAAATATTCTACCAAGCAGGTGATTGTTAGCATCCCTTATGCCCTGTGGTGTGAATAACAAAGATTTCAAATATATTAAATAGCGTATCAATATTAAAGATTTTGTATTGGGTTTGCTTGTCACGTATAAGATTTACCCTGTATTATTTGGGAAACCAAATGCGTTTGTATTTTAAATGTGCTTTTTCCCTCGCTTTATTATTTCTAAGATAAGGCTTCCCACACCTGCTGAATCAAAGGGGAGTATAAAAACCCATTGTATTCAAGAAAGTACCCACTAACTGGTATTTTCTGATTGTATTGAATTTATTATTCTTATTGATTAAAAAAACATTATATTGGATTAATATTCTCAAGTCAATACACAAATACATAATTCTTTCAGAAGCTTTTTATTCTCATTGTGTGAAGTCCTTTGTTTTTACTTTTACAGTCACTGAATCAGCTAAAGTCCATTAATATTGAAATAAATACAATACAGAAATACTAAATAAATTGAACAAAAGACATTATTTTTAGTAGTTATCTGGAATGTTCAGTGAGGCGAAGTTATAGGACAGTTTGAAAGTACTAAATCAGGAGTCGTTGGACAATTCAGTGTTTATGTAGATTCCTCCTAGGCTAACGTTTTATCAGGAAAACTAGATAAGAAGTTCTGAGACCATAGTAATACTTAAGGACCACCACTGTTAGGGGTGACCTGGAACCACCCCTTCCCGGTCGAGGAATGCTTTTGCGGAAGGGTTACAAGTCGACGACTGTCTGACGCATTCTTTCCTCCGTTTGAAGTCGTCTACTGAATGTTTTACATACTTTAAACACAGGAAAACGAATCATAAACAAACCCTTGTTTATACTGCAAATGTTCTGAAACAGAATGCAGGTATTTTAGCTTGTAAACTTATTACCACATCTGAAGACAGTGAAAGTATACAATGTACAGAATTAATATTATTATTTTATTTGTTTGCTTTTGGAAAAATGTGTTTGTAAGTACATTGAATTTCAAGTGAGCTTAGTTCAAAGGCTGTGCATAGTTTGAGCATCTATTGAAATTGTATTTAAAAATACGCAGAGTTCAGTTAGCTACCCTTTGAGTGGCGGTGTTTTGTTAAGTTTGAGAGGTTTCAAACGTGCATAGCTTTAGTTCCAGCAACTATTAATACAACTAGCACTGGAACAACTGTTCAGTTGCAGCAGTTAATGTTATTGCAAGGCTTGTGGTTGAGGAAACTTTCGATAGCAACTTGTTTCGAGGAGTAACAGTGGCTTATGCGTATATTGATATCGAATTTAGTTCATTTGAAGAGGTCGAGCCATTTGTGAGTTAAGGTAGTGGAAGTAGGCGAGTTTATTTGTTTGTGTACATTTAAAAATGGGCGACAAGCGAGCGTGCTGTCTGCTATTACTTTCATGCTACTTCATTAACTTGCAAACGTTGGTGCTTATCGTAGCAAATTAATCTGCCCGCTAGTACTGCCGTAGCCTGCTACGCCGTAGCACTGCCACAGTCCACCGGAAAGACTTACTTTAGCGTCCTCGGCCATCCGCTAAAGCGACACAAGAATGAATTAATAAATCCAAAAAAATAAACGCACTAAAACACCCAAGCATGTAGGTACACATATATTACAGTTTAAATAAATGTTGTACCTTCATATTTATAAATATATGTATGTTTATTTGAGACTTTTTGTTTTAATGTTGAAATTTAATACACATTTTGATGAAAATTTATTTATTTCCATATAAACGCTAAGAAAAACTTTTTTATAGACAAGACAAAAACAATAATAATACAAAAGGTTTAAAAACAAAAATGAAAAGTACATACATAAAAATAAATAATAGTATTACAAAAAAAATGTATTTTAAAATTTATAAATAGAATAGGAAGAAAAAATTTATTATGTTTGTATTAATAGTCGATATTTTTTTAAAATATAAAATACGTAATATGTATATATGTTTTATTTTAGACGATATTTACGATCACAAGTGTTGTGTTCGTTTCGCGTGTTGTTTGTATTATTTACTTTTAGCACATAGCTATTTTCAATCAAATATAAATATATATGTATGTGGTTATTATTTGAGTGAGTGGGAAAGTAATTAAAATGGAATATTGAAAGGGGCACCCTAAGATAATTTATTCGACCAATTTATCACGGCGTTCATCCGATGAAGCCTTATTATAACGACGGTCGGTAACGAAACGAAATGAACGGCGATCACTTAGACGTACTTGTATAATCGCTAATGTAAATTGCTCAACGAGTAACAATAATTGGGGATTGTGGTATGGGATTCGAGACCCGACAAATAAAGCGGAAAGTTCTTTGTAAAGGGGATGATGGAAACCGTTTCACACCAATGAAAATAAAGGCTCACCTCAAACGCATTTCACTCACGCCACTGATTTTCAGCCAACGAACAATTTACAGTTCGCTTAATTTTAATGTCTCAATTATCAAACCGACGCGATGGAAGATTAAAATTATAAATTACTTTCTTAATAATTGGAAAAATTCTCAAAATATAATTTAATAAATTATTCTTATCACGAGAATATGTTTCTATCCTTAATATTATGAAATGATAGTAGATTATTATTTTTAGCCGAAAATATGCCCCCCAGTATATTAAAAGTCCAGCCTATATAAGAAGACATTAATTGATAAGTTGCTTTTATTATTTTTAATTATAATTTTGATGACATAATTTTTTTATAAAATATGTATATTTATATATATATATATATATATATATATATATATATATATATATATATATATATATATATATATATATATATAAATATATTTATATATATTTATTGGAATCCATTATTGTTTTAATAAATGTAAAAGTGGAATAAGCTTTATGAATGACTTTGATATTTCAAATGCTTTTAATTAAAAACTAAGCCACAGCATTTTCAAGTTGACAAGGCGTCATACTACAAAAGGGGTGAATTATTACTACTACCCCAACCCCTACGTGCACTTTAATAATGACATTTATTTGATCTTTTATAAATATTTTATTTGTGTTTGATTAAGACTTTGATTGGTATTTTATATCGTGGCATGAAATCAAAATACTAGGTGCAGGCTCACACTAATTCAGTGGCGGTTTGTGATATATGATGTAGCAGTCCACACCTGATAAAAACATTTTCAAGCAATTAAAAGTCGATTGTAACCCAGGATAAGTTTGATTAATGATCCCCAACCATTGTGGCTAAAGGCGACGGACGGATTTGATCGATCACAATAATATACATTCATAACAATTATATTTTCACACCATAACCGATACAATATAAGAATTTGTAAATAATACTCATAAAAACGACAGTTTGTTGAATAATTTCTTATTGGAATATATTTTAAAATAATTTTATATGATAGGTATTTTTTATATTAAACTTATTAATTTAGCCTCATAAGGTAAGGTATACTTTAATAGAATCATTAAACGCATTTCAAAAATCTATACCAATTGATTGATATCATATAATTAAATTTAACAAAAGGATTAAAATTTACACTTACTCCTTAATACAAAATGTAAACTAAATCAAATAAGTTTCAAATAAGCGAAACATTAATTTATCACTGAAATGTAGAAAAAAGGGAAACTTCATAAAACTTATCTTAATCATATAATTTTTAACACACAAATTCCTCCTCCATATTTCTGAATAATTTTACTAAATATGTGTAGTTTGTTATTTATTATATATATTTTAATAGTTCTACGAGTGGGTTTTTTTTATTTTTTTCCATAATTTATGAGCTGCTGTATTAATGTATTAATTATTTAATTAACAATAGATTGTACTATGTACTAAAATAACTAAAAGACTTCAAAAAATTTAATGTTGTAATATTTAATCACATTCTTTCAAAACAATATATTATGTAAAGTATATTTGATAGAGAAATCGTATAGTAATTTTAAATTTATAAATTAAATAAAGGGTGGAATGAATGTTCCTCTTTTGACCGAAATTCCATTAATTAGTAAATGGGCACACTTGGTGTGTAAAAAGTTTCCAGACACGAACAGCAATATTTTTATATTTCGAGTACAATACCTGGAGACCAATTTCCACACTGTGCAGAATTAAATTCCGGCTAGTTTTGTATAAATAATTTAGAGTAACAAGGCCATTGTTTGTGGTTAAACCGTAAATATTTGACAAAATATTCAGAATCTGCGAGGGCGCCTTGCAACAATGGCCTTTTGTCTCGAAGGGCTGAACCTTTGCAAGTGAGTAATCCCCTTTAAATAAATCACAGACTCGAATATGATATTATTACAGTCACAATAATGATTATTATTTGAGACCGCCAGGCAATCAATCAAGTGACAAAGGGCATATCTTCACCCTCTCGCCTTTTGTGATGGTAATACCTGTTTCGTTCACCTGACTCAAGTATTCCTCGTCAACATGCTAAGTGATTAATTAACCTCTGAGCACTTTTAAATAGGACTTTATTCTTAATGTTTTAATTAAATAAAATCAATTATATAAATAAGACCCCTAAATCGTAAATAATGCAATTTTTATGAAGGTATGATTATATCTACACCATTAAAAATAGATAGATATAAATATACTATAAGAGATTTTATTTTAGATTTAATTTACTAGAAAGTATACCGTAATGCTTCTATTTGACTAACTAATAAATTTAAATAACGTTGCCTACCACGTATATTTATAAAAATAGTATTTTTTTATGCTTTGTAATAGACTTAGAAATTAAGGACCTTCTCCATTGATTAGGTTCCCTATGTTCACTTAACTTAACTTATATTTATTTGAAAAAAGCTCACTAGTACCTACGTCATACAAAATTTTATATGCTTTCGATTTTGTTCTGTTTACATATGGATTATTTATTCTTTAATAATTTCTTTCTAATTTTTCAACACACACCTGCAGACGAGGAAATATTTGTAAGTGGGTTTTTATTTATTCACATGCTTTTTATTATTTAATATTAGGTACCTATCTTATATCAAATAAAAACGTTATTAGAATTTTCATGTTAGTTGTAGGTAAAAAGATTTATATACTTTGTACACTCGAGTCTAATTCATAAGATGTTTTATATTATCAGACTATATAAAATTAAAGAAAAAACTAGCAATCACACTACACTGAATGAGGGTTCTTGAAGAAGTTTCGACGCTATTATTTTCTACATTATACTGAATTATAAGATTATTATATTTATCACGTAATTTTTATGTATGTGTATATAATCATTTGTTTTGTATTATTCAAACATTTAATAAAGACTTAATATTGTAATACTATTATACCTTCCGAAAAAGACGCTATAGATATTTTAAAAGTGGAATAGAAATTATTTTTACTATGGAATATTATACTTGAAAGATTGGGGATAAAATTAATAAAATCCATATCAATCATTTCGATTATAAGATAAATATTGAGGAGACCTACAATAAAAATGAGAGCAAGTGGGTTTGGTTACTGACTTATTATATGTATTATATAAACGTACTGTAGTATGGATAATAAATAGAGAATAGTAGAAATAATGTGGTCTGAATTCTAGTATCTGTCGATCTTTGGTTTGTTTATGTCTTCATGGGACGGCCGCCATCTTGTGGCTCGACCATTTCCTGTCTATGGCGACAACGACTCTATGTCACGACAATTCTGAATATAAATAACAACTCTTTGTTTAACTACTTTAAACTCCGACACATCCGCTTCTTAATTAAACTACCCTTAAGAAGGGACACGAAAATTGTATACTAAAAAGGTGCACGTTATATTTATCAAGTGAAAGATGACGCGACACCTTGTTATAAGCACATTAAAGAGCAAACTTGTTATGAAGGAGCAAACTTTCGACATTATTGTATGGGAATTTAACGCTAGACTAAGCAAAATGACAACGCCAGAAAGCCTTTGAACCGTTCATACGTTAAATTTATTCAAAGTGCACATTATTTTAGTGCATCCGATGTGTGTTTTCAAAGTAAATCATCCCCTATTGAATATATTAAACAAATATTTTATGGTTTCATAAATAATTCAAATTTTCATCATAATTGCCAACTAACCACATGATGTTTGATTTTGAAATTAAAATACGTTGAGAACAAATAAAATTTTCCCAATATATATTAATAAATTAAATAAAGGACACACGAAACAGCAAACGACTGTAAAATTATACATTTTATCATATAATTAATACTTAATTACAGTTTTTCGGTTGTTTTTTTTACAAATAATAACAAAACTATGTGCAAAAAATTAAATTGCTTAAACCGTTTATTACGACTGGGAGATCGAGAATAATATTAATAAAATCCCTATCGATCGTCTTGATCCAGGTTTAGTCTGATTTCCTGGATTGTAAGGTAAAAATACGGTGACCTTTATTATTAATAAAAGCCTCTCAAAATTACCGTCTCAAAAAAAGTTCCTCGTAAATAAATAAATTTGTAAATTTTAAAGGCTCCAAGGCTATACAAAATATTTTACTTCTCTCTTATTTTTATTTAGAAATTTAATTGAATTTTTCATACAACCATATAAATTAAGTAATAAGAGTAGTTTTTATATTATATACAGGTATAATTTTTTTACTTTTGTTCATCATATTAGGTACAAATATTGCATGGCATAATATACTAAAAATACAATCTGAAAGTAAGTTAATATCTATAAATAAAAAAATAATATATTATCAATACAACTAGGATCATATATTTAATGGTAATGGGATGTTTTTTATATTCAATACGCCCAAATTTAAAAAAAAAAATTTAAGAGGGAGGACTATGATTCTATACCCCACATAATTAATTATTGCTAGATTATTTATCATAAAGTATTTCCATAAAAAGCCATTTTACTAGTCAAACAGTAGAGTGTATTTAGCGTGAAGTGTGAAATTAATTCAAAGCGTTCCAATCACAGAAGCATCGAGTATGGAAAGTGACAGTTTCTGAGGTGGTGAATGTCTTTGTTCCAAAAGCCACCCCTTTCCCATTATTATTATTATATATCCAACTATTTATTACAATAACTAACAAGTCGAGTGTAACAGCTTTGGAGATTGCTGCTTCATTCATGTATATATTATACGTATAAATGATCACACTGTTATAATTACTAGTGCCAATTTTACTTATCTCCAGACGTGACTCAATACATTCTGCCACTATGACGACAGGTGATAACTTCAGATTTCACATTGGCGTCATTTTCAACTGAAATTATAATAAATATATTATATTATAGTATTAAAAAAAATTAACCCCAATTTTTTATAAATTGTTAGACAACAACAAATTCCCCTACAAATCATATGTAATTATACATAGCTTCGATGGTTTTCAATATTATAAATAATACCTTATTTTTTAAATTAATAACAATTATGTTTTAATAATTAAGGCTTAATGATATCTACCTTAATAATAAAGCATACATAATATACAATACTTGAGTGAAAATTAAAATGCAATGAATATGGGTAACATATTTTATTTTTATAAGAAACTAAAATGGAAAAGACAAACAATAAAAATTAATTAACCAAACATATACCTAAAATGTTACACCTTCAAATCAATCAGATCGATTATGATATTATTATAATTAGATAAACACTAATAGTAAATGATTTTTCGCTTTTTGTAACTGATTTGATTTTTTATTAATATCATACCATGGATTAGTGTTTTTTTTTAAATTTTATTTGGACCCCGATTCAAGATAATAATAAATTATAATTACATCAGTGTTTCAGGTGAACGGTTGAGGTTGTAGATGAAAATTAGCTTGGAATGAAAACTGAAACACGCGAACTCCACGAGAACAATTTAAAAAGCGTTTGCCATTCTGAAAATTCTTAAAAGAAAACACCGACATTTTTGCATGTTAAGTGGAACTTGAATATTGGGTGGCAGTTGTAATAAACCATTGATTTTAACAATTTTTATAATGTTTATATTTCAAAGGCTTCTTCTCAATTCACTTGATTTTTCTTATACATTATCAAATGATTAGTTTTGTGTAATTTAAGTTGTACGCCACTGTTTCTATACGTCGACGTTCGTGAGCAAAGTCGTAACTTCGGTTCGAATATTCAATTAATATGCTAATTTAATTCCACAACTACCACTATGCCACCGAGTCGTACCTGCACTGGTGTTTGTACAATATATTAATGTTGGTGTATGTTTTCTAACAAGTTTGTATTTAGTCCCTCGTATATTGACGATTTTAATATTTTTCAATATACATGCTAGTCTTAAATTAACTGAGAATATTTTAAAGAGTGGTAGGGTATCGAAAATATGTAAAGGTGAAAAAAAACTTTTTTTTTATTTATTAAAAATGAAAAAAATATTTATGATTTCTTCACAGATACAACTGATTCCAAGAGGAGGGCCCAAACTCGATCCCAAAAGCACTATTTTTATTTTTAATCAATAATAATTATTTTGTTAAAAAAATATTTAATGTATTTTTTCACTTGTTCTTGCGATATATTACCACTATCTAAAATATTTTCAGTTAATTAAAGTCCACCATATATATGAATTTTTGAAAAAAAAAAATTTTACAACCTCTAATAAACATAAGCTTCAAGTATATGTAATGAGATTTCGATGATGTTTTATTTATTCGAAATAGTTATACACGATTTTTTTACTTGTCCCCTAAAAAATAAACAATACAAGACGACAAGACTAGTGGGTTAAAAATATTCAATAAGCCTGTTGAAAATAGTAGATCATTGATAGAAAAATGTACTATTTTAAACAGAGGGTTTTAATGGTATATATTTAAAATAGCGTATATTAAAATCGAGACTTGTCTAAATTATACCTTACATAATTGAAGAAATTTAACACGTTATTGTTTATAATTTAACTAAGTAAGTGTACTAAGGACTAATAATTTCACGTGCGCCTTTTCAGCATGAAATGGTTGTATTTAGTTTGTGGCATACCTTACAAATAATACGGGCCCATTGTTTCAGCATTGGTGTGTCAACTTCATACAAAATACCACACATTACATATTATTCATGTATTCAAAAGCCACAGTCTTAATTGGTCTAAAGAGCAACAGCCATTGAAAAGGCATTTTCTAAACCCGTACAACTCATTGTTGGACGGTATCAAAGATTTTAAGATAAAATTACTTAACCTACAAAAATAATAATAATTTACCATAAATGACACTACTGATAATCTTTTATAGCACTATAATAAAAACTTAAAAAAATATTCTCCATACCAAATATATTTTTGGGTTATTAAAGTCAAATAATAAATTCATACAGAATACGAACATGTGTGTATATTTTACTTACAACAATATAAAATGGAAGAAGACAGAATAAACAAATTATAAAACAAGTATAATTAATTACAATCGACTAATTTATTTGTTTATATTTAGGTTAAAATGAAGTTTTTTTTTCATTCGTTAAAACGTCTGGAAAAGTGTATGGAGATTACCTAAGAATTATACTTAATATATTTCAAAGTAGATTCATCGTGTATTGTAAAAAAAAATATATTTAATAATGTATACAATAAACTAAGAATTATACTTAATTTTTGAATACCAAAATATATTTCAATTTAAGATATGTACAAAAAATATTTAATAATGTTAATAATAGACTAAGAATAATATTTGATTTTTGAATACCAAAATATATTTCAAATAAGATTTATTTGTGTACTGTAAAAAAATAATATTTAATAATGTGAGTTTGTATTTTATCTATTTCCATATAAACGCTCAGAAGAGCTTTTTTATAGACAAAACAATAATAATAAAAAAGGTAAACAAAAATGAAATGTACATATATTTATAAAAATAAATAATACTATAATTAAAAAAAAATGTTTGTATAAAATGTATTAATAGAATGTATTGTATGTTTTTATATAAATTGAAAAGCAGTCTCTCACACCTTTTTAAATACTACAAAATAAATATTGATAATAGTGATATAATGAAGCGATCCCTCAGGAGTATAGAACCTCTTAACTGTCAGTAGAAGGTGTTGTATTGTTATAGTAAAGTTAAGGAGTTGTGAGGTTCTCTGTCTGTCTATTGCACTCTATTGGGACTAACCACGTATGCTCAACAACTTAGTCCTGAATGCATCAAAATCACGTATAACCACACTTGATTTATCTACCACACTAATAGTTTTTAATTCAACGAGACATTGTGGCATTTAAACTTGTAGCTCTCAAATGGGTGGTGTGGAATATCATCAACCACCCACTCACCCCTATTCGTAGTCCCAATGTGACAATAAAAGACTTATGCGAAAGATGATGGAGTCGCGTCTTGTCGATGTATTACACTTTACATATTATATTTGTCATGCTTCTTCAAATACGTGATGCCATAACATCAAATACAGGGGATTCGCCACCATTATCATGAAAATAAAAACTATTTTAGAGGGTGCTTAAATTGCAGTATAAGGAGATATTTATTACATAAAACACCCTAAAATAACTAAAAGTGCTTTTGATATTCTAATTAGTAAATAATTTAAAGTTTAGCTATTACTCAAGGAATTAGTTAAATATATCATCATATCATCCGATATTATCACGTCTCATTATAGAAACATATTTTTTCTGGCACATTAACAAGCCAAATTAAGACATATTTAAATGAATATTCATTACAAAACAGTTATTTATTATTATTATTTTATGTAAAAATTGCACCCTTCAAATTAGATAATATTATGGACAAAAAATAGTTCACAACTACTAGCAAAAAGGTCAAAGATTTTTCAATAGTTTGAATAATCCGAATTAAGTAATTTAAAGAGAATGATTATATCCTTAATATGTATTAAATTATTTTAAAAAATTTAAAGGCCAATTATTACGAAAGTTTATTAAGAAATTTGACTCAAATTCACTATTTTTACATGTCTAAAATTGATATTTGTTTATTTAAACCAATTCTTAGAATATATTTATTTTATTTTTATAAGATTTTTTTTGTTAGACAACCCTGGTTTGTCATGTTTGATTTGATATTCACCGCATTCTGCTGAGTGTTCCTTTCATATTTTTCAAAATAATATGGCATTATGTCGAGGAGCAATCCCACATTACCAGTACTAAAACAGGGGGACTTTACACGGAACGAGGGGGTGTTTTCGATTCTTTATATTCCTTTTTAAATTGCTGTTTAACTTTGTGTATGCTACAAAGTGTTCCTCAGTCACACCATGAATGACAAAAACCTGTGTACGGATTTCAAAAGGCTGCATTTTTATTAAGGCTTCTATTTCGTATGGGTAACCACACAATGAATAAAAAAATTATGATTTATTTCATTCAAAATGTATAATCGTGTTGAAAAATAACTAATTAGATATAAAAAAATAATGTATTTATTGTTATTTTATTACATCATATTACAATTTCTAATTTTGAATTTTACATTGTTCATATAATACAAAAAATCTTATGAATTTGACTTAGGTGTACAAAACCTATTTTTTTTTACCTATAATTAACACGAGAACAACATTTTTATGTTACATTAGACATACTTAATATTAAATAAAAAGTATGGAAAAACATAAAAAAACCCATCTACAGATTTGAAGATAAATCAACAATAAAAGGAATAGATTCTCCATTTACAAAAAAAAATATAAAGTATCATGCTTAAAACTAAATAACAGATTGATCGGGTAAATCCAAATTTGAATCGAGTGAATTATTTAAAAGTTATTAAATTTTCTAATGATATAAATTTTGGAAGTTCATTTATAAAATGAAATAATGTTTCCTCGAATCATATTTGGTTTTATTTACATTACTTATAATCGGATTAGTCGGGAAGTTATTACTCAAATCTGCGATATTTGCTTTAATCATTTTTGACTTTATGTCTTCGTAGACTTCTTTAAGAAATGTACCTGGTTTAATTGTAATTTTATTGTATTGGTGAAAACGGTTATATTTTTATAGCCCCTGCTGTATCTTAATTGAAGTACAAAAATATTATATTTTTCGATAAGTTACAATATGTAAATTGTTATTTTATGCAAATAGCTTGCTGGATTTCTCCTCACTAAACATTTACACATGTGATATTTTCATTATAATAATATTCTGGCAGATATTTTAATTGTATGATAAAATATTCCAGTCCACCCCCTCATATAATAACACGGTGTATTCACCAAAGCACAAGCCAACCCTCACCATATTTTTATTGGACCATTTCAAAAGCGAATATTAATTTGTTTAACTTTCGATGAGTCGTTTATTTAGGCAAAATATATTATCACCAGAAATATTAACACGTGAAACGGTATATCATTACTTTATATTAAATTGTAACAATGAGCTAATAATATAAAAATCTTTTTAAATCATATTAAGATATTCTTTTATTTCTAATCTATTATTTTAAAATAATTTATAAACCTTATTTATAATTCCTTAGTTGGTTGATATTCAATGTAATATTGTTTTGTATTAAAGCCACTAGGTTAGGTTAGAATATTTTATTTAATATAAAGGGTGAACCTGAACTAACTGAAAACATTCTAAGGGGTGGTAAGGTATCTCAAAAATAAGTAAAAAAATAAATAAAATGTTTTTTAAAAAAAGTTTTTATATTATTAAATTAAAACTTGTAATAATTTTGGGATAGAGTATGGGCCCCTTTCTTTTGGAATCAGCTGTTTCTGTAAATTATTCTGTAGTGAATGTTGCGTGTTTATTATTCTTTATTAATTCTTTAGGAATTAAGTAATAATTTTTTATTTTTATATATATCGTGACGCCTTCCCTATTGGCGGGAGTCCCTTTATAAGGGGTTGGCCAGGCCACCTTGGCCTTTACGGGAGAATATAGTAGAGATGGTTTCCCAGGCCACCACACAGCAATGAGTACTTAAGATCTAGTTTGCTAAGCTAGATCTACCAAGTGACTCCGGTGCCGTGAATCGAACCCGGGAGTCTTCACTCACGAATCCGTTAAATTTTTTTCCGTCCGTTTTATTTTTTATTTATGATATTAAAAAAAAATATATGTGTTTTGCACTTATTTTTGCTTAACCACAACATACAACATTCTCAGTTATTATATAGTTCATGTCCATCCTGACTAATTTGGAATATTCTACTGAATTTTCTTATTTTATTTTATTTGTTTGAAATTATTTGACTTGAAATTATTAACGTTTTCTATACTATTTTCTTAACTTATGCAATGAAATTGAGGAAGTATAGGTTAGCCTGTATCGAGATGTTTATTGGAATTTTATTAATATAATTTACAATGTGCAATGTGGCATAAGCCTATCGACTTTTTTATTTAATGTATGATAGTAATAATCGTATAATGCACTTCGATTTAATACTGATTTACTTCCTTGGTGTAGTCAGGTTATTTTATATTTGAACTGCAACAAAATGCCGAATATAATTTATTACTGATTCTGCATTGTGAAACTAGCACAATACTTTATTCGGGTTATTTCCTCTTCTATTTTTTAGTAGAATGTGTACTTTTTGTCCCTCACAAAGGTGGATTTGCACAATGTCTGAACAGAGTTTTTTCTGATGGTAGAAGCGAGAACGTGACAAGGATGATAAATATGAAGGCCCAGTCACTTTTTATAGGACGATATTTTTCAGCCGTGCTCCACACTTTTTGGGCCTTTAATGCTGACTGCTGAATGATAACCCCCTGAATTAATTGCCCATGGTGTTTACAACGTACAGGTAAACACAAAAATTGAATGAAATGTATACCACTATACATACTTAAAATAAATTAAAATACAACCTATTAACCCTTATTTGTACCCTTCGTGGATTGCGGCGAATTTGTTGTGTTTTTTTTAATTAGCATTTTTTAACATTGGAATTTGCGTGTTTCAATGTCGTTAGTCATAACAAGTTTGTGCTTTTTCTAAAGAAAAGAAAGACTTTTCGAAAGGCGAACGTTTCGTTTTGATTTAATTGCAACTCTCAACACAAAACCACTTCAGTTGGTAATAAAAATATGAAATACTTATAATGGCACATGCAAATGTATGGCAACGCAAATATACACGACAATTTTACATATTTATTTCATTAAAATGTACAAACACATATTTGGGATTCCATTCTACAGGTCGGACAAATTTCGACGCGTGCCACAAATATACCTACTGAAAATACTTTTATATGCATATAAAATGACTAAAAAAAACTTCAATGATATAATTGTATTTAATCCTTTCGTGTCAAAAAATTAGTCTTTAGATTTCTCCTATATATTTACATAAATATTTAACGTTGATATACTAAGAATTGAGTATTAGTTCCTTTATCGTATTAATATAGGTATTTCTTTGACTAACGTTGGATAAGGATTATCGATGGGAAAAAAATTTATCTCTAATTATTTATTATACAATATTTATTCTCATATAAACGCTCAGAAGAGCTTTTCATAGACAAAACAATAGTAATAAAAAAGGTAAAAAAAATAATAATAGGATTATAAAAAAAATGTATATAAAATAATAGGAAATAGAGTTTAATAATTATTATTAATTCTTTTCCATAAAATATTGTTATATATTGTGACACACACACACAAAAATTAACGAAAACTTCACTTTACGATCTCGAAATATTAACTTTAATTTTTATTTTATTTTATAATCTAAGTAATTAAAAGATTTTTTAGATTTTGAGTGAAAAAAACCTTATAAAGCAGCAGCAACAGCATATTTTAAGTTAAAAATTAATCGATTGTATTATATAAACACCCATCGTTTGCTCATATGTATAAAAAGATACAATGTCCGATAATTATTTCTTGGTTGAAGTTTGGAATTAAATTTAAAAGAAGATAAATTTATTTTAATCGGAATCCATCAAACTAGAGATAACGAAAGAGAGATGGGAATTTATCAAGTACTTAGATTTTAAATTATGATTTTTAAATAAACAATCCAAAAAATGCATCCCCACAAACTGCTTCATTAGATTATGATTAATATTCAATATTTTTATATTCATATGAGTGTAGTTTTAATTGAAGAGTCTCTCGCCCCGTATATTATTTGTCGTGATTAACCTCAATGTTCTGGTTGATCCGCACACTGTTTTAATGCAAATAACATATGTTACGAGCAGTTAAGCAATCAATACTCGATGTGTAATTGCAAATTCGTATATTTGTGTATTGTTTGTATGTGATATGTTGTTAAAGTGATGCGGGGTCACGTATTCTGGTGTTGGCATACCAAATCACATACGACGACGTTGCATTTTCATAACTCAACCATATCACAAACACGCCTAGCTTATTATATACACACAAATATACCCTTTTATATCATCGTTTATAATGACTGATCATGTTTATATTCCATTTTAATATGAACAATTGCGTGTATTAAGTCTTTTCTTCTTATTTATCAGTCCTTTGTCTAATCCCCATAATAATTATCATGCATGATTAGAAGTAATAAACCACAAAACATGTAATATTATAATGACTGATGCTGTTTGTGATCAATTCGAATATGAAATACTCCTCGTAACATTTACATTGTCAATATTATTAATGAGGAAACGAGAAAGTTGGAATGATTATGTAATAAAAAAAAATATTAAAAAAATCGCAACAATATACATTAATTAATTTATTTATTTATTAACGCCCCAAAGAGCTTTTATTTTATAGAGGGTTTTTTAGACAGAACAACGTGTTTATTAATTATCTGTCGGTGATCTTAACTATTACTAGTTACACAGGTCACCGAATTAATAATCAGTATTTACCTTACAATACAGGAAATCAGAGTAAACCTGGATCGGAATTTTATTAATATTATTAACGATCTCCCAGTCGTAAAAGTCGTAATTACTAATAACCGATCAAATCAATTTAAAAATTCTTGACTTGAATGTGATTTGAACCCATGACCACAGTATTTGTAGCCACGCTTCTTATCCCCTGAGCAATTACACTGGTTTTATGTGCATAATTGTAATTTTTTGAGGATATATTATTGAAAAAAATACTAAAAATCCAAAACTTTTACAAAGAAACTTTAATTTACCGTGATTTTAAATAATTTAAAGTGATAATGTTATTTTTTAATATGCCTTGCACAGTATTAAATATTGGGATTTACACTGTATAAAAATATATAAAATAGAATAATATATAAAATTCATTAACCTCATTAAAATTCAAGGAAACGTAATTTCATTTTACAAATGAACTTCCAAAATTTATATCATTAGAAAATTTAATAACTTACCCAACCAATCTGTTATTTAGTTTTAAGCATAGTAATTTGTAATTGTTTTTGTAAATCTGGATTCTATTCTTTTTATTGTTTATTAATATTAATATCTGTAAAATGATTTTTTATTTTTTCTCTCATTCTTGTTATTATTTAATATTAAGTATCTCTAATGTCACATAAAAATGTTATCCTCATGTTTGTTACAGGTAAAAAGATTTATATATTCTGTACACCTAAGTCTAATTCATAAGATGTTTTGTATTATATGAATAGTGTAAAATTCAAATTTAACAAAGAAATTGAGTAGGTCATAATCAAAGACGACTTAAGACCATTTTTTTCAAAATGGTTTATATTGATAATTGTCCTACCTAATATCGTTAAAAACCGGTAGAGTTGAATATTAACCTTATTATGAAGACCGACTCTTTTGTTCGTAATGTTAGTATTAAAGCCAAAAATAATTTTAATGGTTAAGATACTATGCAACTAAATTGTATTATATAATTATAAAATAACAAGGCCTTCAATATGAATAAAATACCTCCACAACTGTAATAATATAATATGTAGTTGAATATAAATCAGGAGGCATGAGTAGAATTGTTGAAATTCATCTGAAAATATCACAGCGATGTATTATTTGGTTTACAAAATCGCGTACGTTTTAACTATTTACTATGTACATTGTTTCGGTGACAGAATCGCGCGAATCCAGCAAATAGTATCGATATTATTGATGTTATGCAAGTATCGTAATTAATTATTGGTAAACAATGTGATATCGGAATGTGGCAGAGAATGGATGACATGTGTCACCATAGACGTGCTTCTCTTGCCGGAACACAAACCATACCATCACCATTTTGTACCATTTATATTATATCGGTTGGCTTATGATTTATTACACTAAGCACGTCCCCCCATTATCGTTTAGTTTGACAGCGCGGTCAAGATATTTTATCCATTGGAATTATTATGGATTTGTATAGTTGGATGGCATTAATGTTGGCAAAACTTGTGGGTGAAGCTCTGAACCGTGGCGTCACGTATCAAAGATCACTGACAAAAGCCTTCACTAAGTGCCAAGTTTGTTCGCAGGACATACATTACTAATACAAATTATATCACCAATTTATATGTAATTGATATGAAATACTTCATGCTATATGAATATATTATATCCCTATAATCCTCCAGAATTAATATGAGAGATGTTTGAATTTTGCTTCAGTATGTCACGATCAACTTTGTAACATGTGGAAATTAAATGCGGTTTTCTGTCAATGATCTTCGGATCTCATATATAAGATATTGTCCGAAGTAAATTCATTATGTTTTAAATTATTAATAAAAGAAGGTATATAATATATAAAATAAATCAGATTCATGAAAATCGATGGGACATTTGTTATATGTTAATATCAAGGATAATATACAGTATTTAATTGAATATTTTTACAGATTTTATAGCTCTGTTTATAAGCTATCAAACAATATGATTTAATTAATTTTGAAAAATATGGACTAACAATAAGTGACCACTAATCCAGAGATACATATATAGGTTTGAATATTAAATTTTGTTCATGATTTTTTTTAACATTTTAAAATTTGTGCAATCAAATATCAATGCGAGGTAAAAATAATATTAATATACTTTAGTCATGGGTTATTTTTTTAATATCAATTTTAGGAAAATATCATAAAATGTAAAATTTTGTACGTGTCCAAATAGGTTAATATAAATAATATTGAAGCACAAAAAAAACATACTCGTTGGAAATTTTTACACCGTGTGATAATATAATCGTTGATATGATATGTATTAATATTATTATTCTAAAGTAAAATAGGTTGTAATTTAATCTGGGGTAAGTATTTCAGATTGAAAAGTATGGGTTTGGAAGCCTCGGGAGTGTATTATTGGTGTTATCTGATATAATTTGATAGCCGCAAAGGTAATTTATCAATTATTTGGACCGTCTGCTTTATCCCATAGAGATTCCAGTACAACACTGAAAGCCTTCTCCTGTTTTCGCTTATTAATATATACACAGTAACATCTGCATGTTTTACCTTAATAATATCTATTTCAAATATATGCCTTTATTAATAAAGAAACCAAATTCTAAAATAACGGATGCTTACAAGAATAAAAAAAAAATTTTCATCGTTGATAAAAAGAAATATGTATATAATTATTTTAAGGGAAGATGTCAAGTCAAGTGCCAGCAATGAAATCAATTATATTAATCCTTGTAGGTCGTTAATTGTGTATAACATCACAGCTGGATATTCTGGACATTCGATAACAATACCATTAACTACAATTAAATTCAATACCAAAATATTCTTCGATAGTACAATATATACCTAAAGTGATGAAAATATAAAAAATATACTTAAGTGTAGAAGAGTTATAACTGGGATCAATTGATGTTTAAATAAACGCTTTTAAAGTCTATTGATTGAATGATACATCGTGCATCAAATATTCTATATTAAACAATAATACGCTTTAAACTCAGATACACTAGGTAATATTTAATTCCATAATAAGGATGTGGGTTTGGTAACTGTATAAACTGGTTCGCATGTCAAAATATTCGTATCTCGAAGCAAATTTCCCCATAAAAACTGTTCCATTAATCTGTTCCAGCCCCGAAAATGTTCTCGTAAAAAACATTTTTCATAGTAACGTGTTTTTGAATAATAAAAATGTCTTTATAAAGAACAAAAATATGTATTGTATAAAATAAAAAAAAGAGAATGTAAAGAAATAAATTAGATTTATAGAGTGTTACTTTCGCTTAATTTTCGTCATTGCTTTTCTCTTCACTAGTCCTCACATGTTGGGCTGTATAGAAAAAAAAAATGATACGGACCCATGGAATTCTCAAGCAGATTGCTCGTATTTCAAACTAAAACATGGCTTACTCGTATGTAGGGACACTCGTATGTCGAGGTACGACTGTAATATTTTTTGTTTATCAAAAGAGTGTACATCTTAGATTGTGAGAGTAGTGGTAGAATAATGTGTTAGTCGTACCTTGTTTAGTGGTAGCGGCGGACATAAATCTGTTTGCGGTTTTCAGGGGGCACAAAATGAACGAGCCGCTTTAAGGTCAAGTGCTAACGTATTCACGCATGGGCTAATTCTGCTGACCACCCATTAATCGACATAGCCAGCCCTGGGGCTGTGTATAGTGTAGTAAGCTACTACGGCGTAGCACACTAGAGGGTGACCGCTACGGCGTAGACAAATGGAGCAGGCCAAGCGTTCCGTCATGCGGTGGACATCTCGAAATATAATCGACCATGCTACGTTACGAATTAGACACGCCTGGAAACACATCCTCCAATCCACACTAATCACATGCTCTCCTGGATATTTCATTCCACCTACTCTTTATTTATACCCAATTCGATCAACACTATAAATCTCCTAAGAGGTGCATAAAGAGTACAACTTTTTTCGAGTTTAAACAATATTAATTTATCGAGTTAATTCGTATGAAGTGATATTTGTATATGTAATACATTAAAAATGTATATTATTACAACCAAAGAATTTTTTTTTCGTAGAATTGTGTACTGAATATTTTATTACATATTATAAATGTAAAATTTACGAATATTCTACCACCACTACTGATAATATTAACTATATAATTTCACTAGTAATGAATATATGTAAGTGGATTTTCCCCCATATATAAACTTTTTCTTTTACTCCGTATTAACCGTAAATATTTCACGGTAACATATATGTATAAAGGCATATTTTCTATGATTTAAATCGTATCAAAATTTCTCCAAGCGACTTTAAAAAGTGGGTCTACTCAATACCGAAAAGATCCGATCATTAAATTACATTCAAATGAAAAATTGATATCGTTAGAATATTTAATAACTTTGAAATAATTCACTTGATTCAAATTTGGTTTAACCCAATGAATCTGTTATTTAGTTTTAAGCATAATACTTTGTAATTATTTTTGTTAATGTTAAGTCTCTTCTTATTATTGTTTATTAATCCTCATATCTGAAAATGGGTTTTTAATTTTTATTATTTAATATCTTTCTCATATCAAATAAAAATCTTAAAAAAATTCTCACATTAGTTATAGGTAAAAATATTTATATATATTTTTTACATCTAGGACTTGGACCTAGGACCTAGGACTAATTATTAAGATATTTTGCATTATTCAATTTAAATAAAGAAATAGTTATACTAATAATTTTAATAATTAAATAATCGATTTTTTTCATTCATACTTTAAGCGTTTTAGAAGGTGACTCAATATTTCGTCCATGACTGTATGTATATTATAAAAAATGAATTTATGAACTGAAGAATTAGTTTCCCGCGATGAACGTATCTTTAATACAATAAATTGATTATTTTCACAAATCTCTGAAGTGTTTGATTTAATAATAAAATGCATTGGCTTGGGGGTGAGTGAGGTTTGAGGTAATTTAGTTTGATAGGCGGGTCAGTGTGGCTGGACACCATTAGTTACAGGTGACGCTGCCACCCTTAAAATGATCATGCATACAACCAACCCTACACACTAATCGCCTATCACGATTCCAGATGACGTTACTTTAATAGCTTGGAAATTTTTGATAGAATAATAATCATCATCCTACATGCATACAGTAATTAATTTCTTAAAATTTATTTTTATATTTTATATATTATATAATTGTTACCTGTAAATGTGAGGGGGTTGAGAAGTAAGAACGAGATAACGTCATGGTGTGGTGTATAATATTCACATATGGAGGCTTCACCACAAATCCGGTATTCCATGTTTATGTATGGGACCACACATATTTATGGCTTCCTCACGACTATTATAGTATTTTATATCTCCACAACAGTCTTCGTGACGATTATCTCCTGCAGTAAAATCTACACTTGCCTATAAATATTAATGCTACCACAAATAAATATGAATGATATTGTGGAATGACGTAAAAATAATTAGGATGCTTGGTATTTGTTTCTAAGATAAATGAGTAAATTGAGGGATTTTAACCAATTTATTATTTAATGCACGGAGACTTTATAAAAAAGCATTTGATTAAGAATACTTATATTTTTAATTAATTTCAACTAATTCTTAAATAAAATGTAAAATAAAACGCGGCTACCGAGTATGAATTTTCGTCTATCAAATAATTTCAAATAATAACTCATTGAAATACTATTTCCAACAATGCCTCTTTTTACAATCTTATAGTCCAGGAAATTAAGAGTGAATTTGGATCATTAATAGGAATTTTATTAATACATAACTATAGTTAACCTTTAGCCGCAAAAGCTGATCTAGGATGTTAAATATTTTTTCATTATAGCAGGGTTCAAAATCATTCTGTTTGTAAATATATTATATACTAATTCTTGATCTTTTAAGCTGGTCATTATTATAATCAATATGTTTTTACACTAAAATTAATGTCATCCGTTTTTCAGACACACGAAAATATTTTAATTTAAGATTCACTCTCCACGGTGATTATCAGTTTTGACTTATTTACACTTTGGGGGATGTTTTGGACAGGGTTGGGATTTCGTAAAAGCAATTTGCAATTTGTGTACATGTCGTAGTATGAGGGGATGGTCAGTTTGATTTTAATTAAAGTGCAAGATGGTGCATATTAAGGGCATTAAAACCGGTGAACACCACTCTTGGAAACATGTTGGACAATCATTAATATCTACAGAAGGCATTTAAATACTATAAGATAGGTGCTTAATTAATAATATTCAAAATTTATATAATCTGTATGAGAAGTCTTTCATTCGTCATGCCAGAAGTCGGGATTCAGAATGAAAAATGACAGGCACAATTTTCCGCAATACATAAGCTGTATAAATTCGAGGGACAGAATAACTGAGCCGGATCACGATGAAGATGAATAAATAAATAAATAAATGCTTGGTCAGTATTCAGTAGCAGGAAACAGTCAGTACGGTCATCAATCATAGCAGACCTGGATTTCCCCCAACATAACCCATTATTTTTCAACTTTATCCTTTATGTGGACGATTGAAATGTCCGAAACAAACACATATGTAATGTACACATAAAAAAATCAAATATTTATCATGTTAAATGCTCCAACTCTTATAATAATAAAATAAAATCGCTTAATATGAATGGCAGATTAGGAATACATTATATTAATAAAAACCCTATCGATCGTCTTGATCCAGGCTTGCTCTGATTGTAAGGTAAATACTGAGTCAATTATTTTTTAAGTTAAGATCACCGACAGATAATTAATTAACACGTTGTTGTGTTTAAAAAAACCCCTTTAAAAAAGCTCATTATTAAATATACATTGGAAAAAAAATCAAAGATTATTTTTATATTTAAATTAGAACCCAAGGTTTTTATAACCATATCAATTATCTTAGAGTGTTTTAATGTTTAATCTTATAAATTAAAGTGTAATAAAATGGGTTGATGTCAAAGAAGGTCATAGTCAGAGTTAGGTCAAGGATATTATCCTGTGTTTTTGTTGAAATCAATATAAAAATATTTATTATAAGATAAAGGTGGACCAACATTTTTTTAATATACGAGTATGTTTTAAATTATGTGTATTTTGAATATATCTGGGGACTTTTACCTAAATGCATGTATATCTAATTTGAATAAATTTGATCTATTGACATGAATCATTATAAATACCTTACAGTTTGCCACATATGGGTTTTTGTAATTTTTTCTCATATATTATAATGATTATTTTAATAAAATGTATTTTTCAAATTAATAATCCTCATGTTAATATAATCAAAAAGACCATATCTGTAGGCTTAATTTCATTCTAATTTTGTATTGTATCATAGCAATTATTGTATATTATATTTAAACAACAAATTGTAAAACTAAAAATATACCATACAGTTAATAATACTATATTCACACTTTTATTAAGCTATTGATTAACCGCAAAACCCCAGCATATGTGGTATTAATTATAATATAGTTAATTATATAATATAATTTAAATTATAATGATATAAATGTAAATAGTGGCGATATATTGTGAATGCAATATATCCGCGTGTGTAATGGAGAGAGGCGCCGACATGGACTCTCTTTACATCCAATCTGACATTTACCGATGAAATTTCCGTCTAAAAATTGCAAGCACGTTTCTAATATAGTGAAAACAATATCAAGTGACCTAAAAATGCTATGGGGGAGCGATAGGGGTAGTTTACCGACTTCTGATACCTTATGAAGAATATATATTACCAACCGTTCGCGTGAGGATTGGAGCTTCAGGGTTGAATATCTCATAACAACAACACATTGTATTTACTGATTTAAATATAAAATTATTAATTTTTTTAAATTTTAAATAAAAATCTCAGTTGTATAAAGCTTATGAAATTAATGTTATTAATGTCAAATTTCACAACAATCGAAACGACAATGAAGAAATCGGGAAATTATTAAGTCCATATTATTTTGAGAAAATCAGCTTAAGCCTAAGAACGTCACAGGACTTATTTGCCAACTTCGGGCTGCAGATTTAAGGCGGCTCTGCGGACCGCTTTACCATTAAGCAGGCGGACCTCCCGCCGTAGAGCCGCCTTGTGGCTCAGTGGTTAGTGTAACGGATTCGTGAGTGAAGACTCCCGGGTTCGATTCACGGCACCGGAGTCACTTGGTAGATCTAGCAAACTAGATCTTAAGTACTCATTGCTATGTGGTGGCCTGGGAAACCATCTTTACTATATTCTCCCGTAAAGGCCAAGGTGGCCTGGCCAACCCCTTATAAAGGGACTCCCGTCAATAGGGAAGGCGTCACGATATATATATATATTATTTTGACATTTTTCAATTTTCTCAACATTTTTTATGGCAATTCATTTGTTTTTTCTTGCTAAATTTAAATATCGAATGTTTGAAATTACTTTCGAAATAATCAAATTTACATAATACAAAAACAAACCAATAAATGTAATATTATGAGAAAGTTTATAAAATATATCATTCAATTTATATTCAAGCCGTATTTAAGTATGACTTAGTTTTAAATATTTTCCGATTATAGTGAGAATTTTATTATATTGTACATTTATATTTAAAATTAAAAAAGCATAGGGGATAAGGCGCGCGGCTAAAATACAGTAGTCATAGTTTCAAATCCCGTTCAAGTAAAAAAAAATCAGTTATTACAAATGGGAGATAGGAAATAATATTAATAAAATCCAGATCGATCATCTTGACCCAGGTTTACTCTGATTTCCTGGATTGTAAGGTAAATACTGAGACGATTATTGATTAATAGTTAAGATCACCTACAGGCAATTACTCATTTTTGTGTATAAAAATTTTGTATATTTTTTTAAATATTATAATAATAACGGGTGAATGCATTAGCGGGATGAAGCAATGTCGTTGGAAAGAGTGCATAAAAATCCTTTTACAAGCGTATTCCCGTGTTGATATATTAATTGAAGGTGGTTTTTATAGTTGTTAGTGACCCTGAAAATAATTCTTTATATTTGGAATAGCTATTCTTGTACAGTACATACAATTTAGGCGGACGGGCTTTCCTCGAGGGACGGAGACTGCGGCAGGGCTGTCAGTGACGGAGCACGCCACTAATTTAATACAATCATCGATCATTTAACACGATATTAAAACACTTTACCGCATTTTAAATAGACTCAGTTATAAATAAGTATCAATATGACTTCCAGCTCACATATTATGCTATTAGAAATATCTGATAAGGAGTAGATGGCTTAAACTTTGAACAGGCGCGGTTGTTGTTATATCTGGAGCAGCTAAAAAAAACCTTAACAAAATTTACAATTTTAACCTAAATCAAACCTATTTTCATAATATAATATGTATTTATATAATACTCGTATTAATTAATTAAGTTAATGATTACTTTATTTCGGATAGAAGTATTTTTAAAGAGTATCTTATCCAGAATTATATGCTTCGTTCATAACTTGTAAGTAATTTCATTTTGCTGTTTAGATATTATTTGTTATACAATAAAATATAATCAAAGCCACGCAAGGTTGATTTTATAAAGATTCGAACATATATTTTATTTTAAGCAGCTAAACTAAATTCATTAATAAAACTCCACTTCAACCTAATTTGACATTCCAATTTTTTTTTAAATGTTTAAATAATAAACCATTAATTAAAATCAGTATTGAATCTAATATTGGTTCTGAGAACTGTAGATAGATACCTACTGATTTTTCTTTAAGTTTTGTTATCTACATAGGTTTTATTTAAATAATATAAAATAATAAGAATATAATGCCTGATAGCGTAAAAAAATCTATGATATTTAACTACAGAATATCAACCTAATATTGGTAATAAATATAAGTTTTAAATATCAATCTATTGTAAGAGTTATTATATTATTTTAATAATTGGATAATAACCCAAAGGTACATCCGAATCTGTCGTACTGTGTGGGATTATTTTGTCTAGTTGACAAAAGCTAAGTAGTGTCTGTATGAAGATGATAAGTGATGTTACAACTCTGTTGGGTCACTTTCGACCGCTAATTTGAATATTAATTCCATATTTCACCACACTCAGCACTGTTTATATAAATCTTTTGGGAGGGTTTTTCAAGTGAAATTATTTCAATCTGAGCCTGCGTATAACATTCATTTATGTATGTACTCTATGTTTAATCGAAAATACCTGATTGTAGTATATTCCAGGTTCGATACCCCATTTGTTGAATATATATTGTAGTTGTTAGAAAGTTTCTGCAACAAGAATTACAGTTAGAGAAGATGCAACGGCCGCAAGTGACTTGTTTGGGTGATTTGTTGCTGACCATCTGGGCTTCGGAGCCTCGAGCACGTCTCTTGCAACATACCACGACAAACACCCGAATTTATTACCACCAAATCATATTTCACCTTTCAATTTCAACACTGTGGATTCTTCAAAAGCTATCATTTATATAGTATTAAAAATAAACCGCGATGTCTGAATGAAGTGAGCAAAAACAACCCTCTAAGTTGCACGGGACGTTATTAGACTCTCGCAAACATAACGCCGGGATAGAAATTGATTTTTATAAATTCATAAACTAACCAATCTTTCATTCAAATCATTTTACAGTATATTAATATATGACCTATTTGAGATAGTATTACATGGTTTGAAAATTTTGGTTTAACCGGTACATTTTAAATTACACAACAACATGGGTCATTTTCGTTAATAAAAAAAATTTTTTTTTTTCAATTCTATTTACAGTTTCACTTGCTTTTACATAAAATATATAATTTATAGAGTCCCTTTATGTATTTTAAAAAAATCTAACCCAACATAAGCCTACATCACTACATATTTAAAAAATGGGGTAATGAAAGGTTGCAATGATAGTGTCCTACACATAAATATGCAGAATTAAATGATTTTGCATATAAATCTGTCTCGTTCTAAAAACCATATGACAAAATATGTACTTTCCAATAAACGTGATAGAGATGAAATTGTAAATAAATGCCCATCGAACTTTTGTACATGAAATTTCAGTCATTTGTTTCATATATATGTATCTCTCTCAGGGGAGGAGTGTAAAGAGAAAAAAATCATTCACATTATGAATAATATTGAATAAATTTATGTATATTATAATAATAAAAAATAGAAGACTAATTTATGAATTTTCAGTATGCTATTTAAATAGACTTTATACAAAATGATGTAGGGCGTATGGAAGGGGGTGGGTGGTTGTGAGCAGTAAGGGTTGTTCCCCATCACGGTCCATTGCACAGAGGCTGACCAGCTCAGGCTTCAGCTTCAAGCTTAATTGACTGTTGTGGATTTAATTACACACGGACATGGAGTTTTACACACCAACATTCCGATTTTAGATTTGCATCAAAGCAGTCGCATAAATGACCTCGTACATTCATTCATTACAAACGACCTGTGAATAACTAACCAATTAGTAACTGTGCATATTACTATTGATAGTCAAATTTTATGTGTTCGTACACTTTAACTTGTGAAATATTAAGTGTTTGAGATGAATGCGAGTACAGGATCATAATAATTTGTGGTCGAGGTCCCTCACTGTTTATAGAGGACTATTGTTTGGTCGTTATTGTGTTCAATGATAATTAATATAGGGGACCGGATACCTTATTCAACTATTCACTATGAATACAAACCCCTAACAAAGATTCTACCTTTACCTCTTCAACAACAATCAAAGCTTACCTGCACAAAGATATTCATAAACACTAATGTTTAATTAAATACTCATCTAGGATTACTACTTCATTGATTCGTGGATCAAGTACAGGTATCTGTATACCCGGGATTAAATTGGTATTTATTAGTTGTTTATTGCAAGAATATAATATCATTATACAGAATTATGATAAGCTAATTAATTAGTCTGTAAATAAAAATGTTTCAAATTATCGAAAAAATGAGTTGCTGTTACATTTTTGCTTAAAATATGTCTTTTTAAAAAATATATTTTTGTAGAATATCTACTTTTTTATAAGACACTTGATATTAATTTTATGGTTTGGTCAGTATTTACACAGCAGCAGTTACGATTTATATAAATTCATTTTAAGCCATGAAGAAATTATTGATTATAGAAAAAAAACAATGTATAAAATTTAAATATGTTTAAAAATTACTTGAACATAGGTCAATAAATTACGTTGATGCATAATAAATATTACTTAATATTTTTAAGCGACTTCGCCCCGTGATTTTGCAATACACAATTGTTGTTAGTCTTAAAACATGCTGTTTCTTATCATGTCAGTAAGATAATTATAGAATGTCTGTTTATGAAAAATTGTAGGCCTAATTGTAATTACTTATCCAAAATTGTTTGTTACCCATAAATCAAATAATTTTATAAAAACATTTAAACGATAGTGTTGTATGAATAATTCCTCGGAGGTTGTATGTATGCATGTATATGGATTCGATTTAATAAAGCATATCTCAAGCATGAGATTATTTGATTACAGACTACAAGTTTTGGAGCTCGTGTAGGCAGACAGGGGTTGGTCAGTTAGTCCACCGGGTGTTGTGGTCATTAGTTACTCCCAACTATCATCCCCCATGACCGCCACCCCCAGGTGCGTAACTTATTTCGATGTTACCAAAGGTGGACCAACCTCTGTCCCTCAGACAAATCACCGGGGAGAACTCCATTATTTTGACCATGGGACTCTGAGCTTTTTATATTTATTACCTCAATGACAGAATAATCGATGATCACCAAAACAAATACACAATTTAATCGATTTTATTATAAAACTTTTATATTTATCTCTCTTGAATATTCAACTAAAACTAATCAAAATATACAGAGTGTATTTGAATTAATTGAAAATATTTTAAGGGGTGGTAGGGTATCGTAAATATTAGCGCATTTTTTTTTTTTTTTTTTAATATTAATTAAGAATTACATACGTATTTAACAGACACAATACACACGTTACGGTCACCACTGAGTATTTCACATAAACAGCTGATTCCAAAATAGGGGTTGAAACTCGATTTCAAAAGCACATATAAAGGATTAATATTCAAAAGTTTTAATAGTAATAAAAATATAACAAAAATTAAAAAAAAAAAATTCACTTATTCTTGCAATATGAACAAAAATATAATGGACGTTTTTTTGGTATTCTTTAACGTTTTGATTGGAATTAATATCTTTTTTCATAATAGCGGATTTCATGTAGCATTGTCTAATAGAGGAATTGATTTTTTTTAAAAGGTTTTTTATTTATTTTATATTAAAGGTAATTGTGAACCGGCCCAAATCGACATTTCTCTATATTATATTTTATAAAGCGTTCAATTTGTTTAAAATTTGCGCACGTTTAGTTACAGAAAAAAGTTTTTTTATACTTTTTCTTGGGAAATATATTATAATCGGGATTACCGTTAGAAGTACATCACAAGTATAATAGTAATTCACACATGAAAAACATTAAATAATTCGATGTATTTGTGTGGTGTGTAAAATGTTTCGGAACATTTATTGGTACTTGAACTAATAAATTTCGTAAAAAACCCCCCACATGGTTAGGGTAGTAGAATAAGTAACGGGTTTACGTAGAACAAATGCGAATTATATTTCACAAAAGGTTGTGTCGGTAATCGTTTGTCTCCGTGGTCGAGCCGTATACCCCCGTTTATTTCCAGCTTAGGCCACACCGGACCTGGGGGGACTAAAACCATGCCTCAATAATACTATCAAACAAGCCCAAAAACTGACGTCATCATACTACCAAAATATATTTTAAAAAATAATAAAATCTCGATATATAACTCAAGAATAAATCTAGTCCAAATATCCCAATACTATTCTTTAATATTACTTAGATTTGGATGCGAACTGATGCATATATATTATATATATTATTATATATATTATTAAAGGAGATGATATTATTATTACATACATATTACATGCATATATATATACATATATATATATACATACATATACATACATATATATATACATATTACATATTATTATTATACATATATTATACATATTATTACATATATACATATACATTACATATAAATATATATAAATATATATATATATATATATATATATATATATGTATGTAAGGGCTGTAATGTAATGCATTTCACCATGTTTTGATATGTTTCATGAGAAATTTTTTTTTTGGAAATTTTCAATTTATTTCATTATTTATTATAATTAAATATATCAATTTCACTATATTTTTATTTTTATTTTAAGCCATGTAGGGCCGGTAAAGACCAGTGGGAAATAAAGATCCCAGTTTTTTTAAATAAAAAACTAATTAAACAAAAAAAAAATTATATATATATAATTTATATATAATTTTTTTTTTAAATATAGAAAGGTAAATCTTTTTTGAGATATTCGTAATATATACATACATT
Source organism: Agraylea sexmaculata (assembly GCA_022606485.1). NCBI lineage: Eukaryota > Metazoa > Arthropoda > Insecta > Trichoptera > Hydroptilidae > Agraylea > Agraylea sexmaculata. The sequence goes on along the minus strand of JAGTTH010001505.1, from coordinate 29,234 downwards.
GGTTCCTCAAGCATAACATATTTTTTTTAGAAATTAACTTCAAACACGACTTACTCTGAATATTTACATATATACATATCCTTGAGTTTGTCCTTTCTGCTCTATTTCTCATAATTTCACCGTGAAAGATTATTATTTGGTTTATAATCAGGTAGTTAAATTATTATATCACGAATATTTATCATCATTATTCCACTTTGCGCCTTAAACATATGCAATATAATAGCACGACGCTTCAATAATATAATCTTTTGGTTCATTTACTGTTTTTTAAGTTTTATAAATTGTTATTTGTTTTCAATTCATTTTTTTGCCATCATAAAATTGGGTATTTTCCCATAATTAGTAATTTATTAATATATCAAATGTCATACAATTTCATGTTAAAAATTAAGCTTCATAGAGAAATTGTTTATTTATTTGCTTATACAGTTTTTTTAATCAGTGAGTTTTTTTAATTACCGTTTTTCACAAATATATGTATTTTATTATAATGACTTGATCATTGAAATTCCAGCTTGTATATATGTACATATGTAAATAAAAGGTTAATTTTTTTAAATTTAATATGAGAAACATTAATAATGAACTGAAACTGTAATATATAATATTTGTTGCAGAACGCATGATATTTAAATACAATAATTAAAAAAAAAATTAAATTGATGGTTGAAGGCCTAGTTATGTGTTAGTTTTCTACGTCCTAATGTTTGTGGCAGTAGTTGTACCCTTATTCAGAAGGTATGGAGGAAGGCTTACACAAATTTTCTTTATCAGAACCCACACGGCGACACTCGGTGGTCATTTTACGATAAAATTACTTTGTTCACCTATCACTTACTCCACTATTAGTCAAACTAAGGGTTTCAAAGTTTCACGCACAAACGAGGGATGCCGACTAAAATTACCCTCACTTTATCATTCCATACTACAAACACGAAACACCCAAAACAAACAATATCTACCAACGCAGAAATAACATTACTATTACCTCAATTGAATTTCATATTTAACTATCATATAAATTAAGTGTATACAGTCTCTAATAAAAGAATTGTGGTACCAAAAATATATCAAATCTAACACTTTTCATTTGGCAGTTGAATTCATAATAACTACAAATACTAAATATATGATAAAAAAATCTCACCCAGTGTAGTTTTTCTCTTCGTTATTGCACAGGAAAAATTTTCTTGAAAATAATTCACAATTCACTTTCACATTTTTCACCTAACCTAACCTAACCATAGACAATTCACATGATGCTTTATTACATTTTTACGGTTTTATATTTCTCGGTAAACCAAAATCACAATGAGTATCAATCAATAAATATCATATAAATCAGTTATTTAACTAAATACACAGTGATTAAATACAGTGCAAATTATCCCTTGAAAACTGACCTCAATTGTTTGGAACATTCAAAATTATTATTTTTAAATTAATATAAATTACAGAATGTTCTTATTCCTCTTTCGTAACAAAATTATTGGGTATTAAAAAGTATCATCCTTAATATATTTTTGTTTTTACTATATTTGTGTTTCACAATATTTCTGTTTTATTCGAATAGTATTAAGTATTTGTTTATATTTATAATTTGATCATCTATTGTGTATCATATATATTTTAGTAGTTCTACAAGTGGTTTTTTTTGTATTTTTCCTTATAGATTATGTTATGACTTATTAATTATCTTAATTACCAACTGATTGTACTCCGTATTAAAATAATAAAGAGACTTTAAGCTTAAAGTCTAATCTCAATGTATCAAAACATTATACGTAAATAATATTTAATAAAGAAATTATATAATTATTTAATTTTTATAATCAGGTATAATGAGATATTTTTTACATAAGAGTAGTAAATTTGAGTGGCAAATATGAATGCATTGTAATAATTATTTAACTTAAAAAAATGTGAATATTTTGGTTGGAATTTTGTAAAATTAATACAACTGCCTCAAAAAACTCTCTGACTTGGTTAATAGTTAAAATACTATAAAAGTAGAATAATAGTAAATTCTGCTTGTATATGCTTCAGGTTTGTAATTATAATATATCACATGGATTTAAATTATGTATATTTATTTAAAAGAATTTTAGATTCTTTGACTAATTCAATATATGTATCTTATGAATTAAACTTAGTTGTACAGAAATCTTTTTACCCATAACGAACATGAGAATTTAAATTTAAATTTTTGTTTGGTACCTAGATATACTACTATAGAGGTACCTAATATTAAATAATAAAAAGTATGGGAAGTGTTGGCGAATATGACAAATGATATATGGCAAACACCTGCGTTCTAACTAATCTGAACTAATCGCTATCAATTTGGGCAGGCACTGGACAAACATACATACAAACACCTTTATATAAATATATATATATATATATATATATATATATATATATATATATATATATATATATATATATATATATATATATACAAAACTTGATATAGATGCTTATAATTTGAATATCCCTGCAGGCGCGATGGTCCTCTAATAAAATTACCCCTGGCCAACCATAATTCGGATTAACGTACTCTCCCAACGGCACCGATTTAAACTACGATTTACTACTTAATATACTTTTAAATTATTGCCACATTACTACACTATAAAGAAAAACATATTCAATTTTAAAATGATATACTGTAATTTATTAATCTTATCCCTATGATAATTAAACCATACGAAAGTCGGAATAAATGACACTCAGTCATCAAAGTGCTGCTTTATAAATACTGTAATTGAATATAATATAAGCAGTGTATTAGCTCAAGGAATAAGAAGCGTGGCTACAAATACTGTAAGTGGAGTTCAATTCAAGAATTTTTAAATTGATTTGATCGGTTATTACGATTGGAAGATCGGGAATAATATTAATAAAATCACGATCGATCGTCTTGATCCAGGTTTACTCTGATTTCCTAGATTGTAAGGTAAATACTGATTATTAAGTCGGTGACCTGTGTAACTAGTAAAAGTTAATATCACCGATAGGTAATTAATTAACGCGTTGTTGTGTATAAAAAAAATCCTTTCAAAAAGACCCCCTCTAAAAAAAGCACCTTGGGGCGTAAAATAAATAAAATAATATTTTTCAAATTAGTTGAACCATTCAAAGATCTTACACATTTTAACATTATATTTAAGTGTATTAAAGCGAAATAATTCCGAAAAAATTAATTAACCTCGATATACCAATCATCTCAGGCAGGACTCGAACCAGTCTCTCCTGGTATAACCCCAGAATTTTCACTGAAATAAATTTTAATACTATGTTTAAATGACTACAATTGAATTTATACAATTAAATTGAATTATAAGCATTTTCTTCTTTTGTCTAATTTTGATACACTTTTTAAAGATTACTGATTAAAATTAAATAATTGTAACTTTTTTAAATATATATATCTATTAATATTTAGCAAAATAGCTGAAGGTATAAGACACGTGACCAAAAATAGTGTGGTCATGGGTTCAAATCCCGCCTAGATAAAATTTACTCAATGGGCAGTATCGTCTCGATCCAGGTTTACTATGATTTCCTGGAGTGTGAGAATAAGCCTCTTATGGTGTATAATAAAAAAAATATTGTTCAAATAAAAGAAAAAAACTTTTTAGGATTTTTATGAGCATTTTTTATTTGAAAAACGTAATGATTCCAACAAATAAAACCATCAGTCAAGTTTCTATTCAGTATTTCGGGTGAAGGGAAAAGCATTGTTATATAAGAATGATGGTTTTACGTTCAAAAGGTCAGTCGAAATCGGATTTGCTAAAATGTTGACTGGACGTGATTGACTTTTGGATTATTACTATTAAATAAATATAATTTCAATAAAATCCCCAAATGTACTAAATTACTTTCAGTAAAATATATGTAGCACTCAAATGGGATTTTTTTAAGTAACGGTTAGACGTGATTATACAATTTAGGGTAATTTTAATTTTGATTTTAATGCAATTGAGACTGTAAGTAAAATGTAAAACTGAAAGTGAACAATCGTTTCTCCCCTCGAAGCGTCGTAGTCTCCCTGTTTCCTTTCTGTCCTGTCATTTTTCAACCGGATCCCCGAACTGAAATATCTCCCCGATAAAAATATGCCAGGTTTTTGCCGGGGAAATTAATGACGTTTTCATTCATTATTCATTAGAAGGACGTCGCCGCTTATCGTCATTTCAGTGCTGTTTTTTTTTCTATACAAAATGGTCGGTCGACTGGCAAAAACAACCCATTAAAAGTGACCAAAATGCTCCGTTTTAACATCTGAACGAGAATACCGAAACAATGTACCTTATTTACATACATTCAAATTATTTAATTTTAAATAAAAAATAAATAAATACATTTTTGAGTAGTTTTATTAAGATGTTATCTATATATAAAAATGTAATTATTAGTATAGACTATATTTAAAATATTTTTTTACATGTTTATACTTTGAAAATGTCATTAGAAGGCAAAAGCTTTGTGGTAGTGGAACATTATATACGCCATAAACACTTGACATTTCGCTAAATAGACGCTCGTTAATGTATTTTTATGGCAGACTTTCATGAATATTCATAACAAAAACGTCACGGTAAATGGCAGCTTTAGTCATTGAATAAGACGGCGTTTTAATGAGAATAAAATCTTGCAAGAAGGGGCTGATATTTCGTGTGTTAAATCTTCGTTGTTTGTACACATGATTAATAATTCAATTGTGCTGAGAAAACTTGATTCGCACTTAAAGAATCGCTAATGAACGATTGAAATCACGACTGAAGACTTCATCAACTATTCAGGTGAAAGTCTGAAGCCACTTGATGCTTCTTAATGGAAAAGTCCTGTAACAAAACCCCGTTTGCTTTCAGACATCAGACTTAACATGTGATATCCTAATTTATATACACATACTTACTTTTGTTATTCACTGAATAGATTATGATATGATCCCTTTACTACCTATAATATTATCATCTTTATGAAACAAAATATCATTGAAAAAAAAAAGGTTTCAATGATATTTGGTTATATTAACTATAGATTTTTGTATTGTCTTTACTAGTTTATTAAAATTTCTCAAGGCACAAATTTTTTGTTAGAATACTTACCTACGATATTTAAAAAAATACATACAACAAATCGTATGCTTATTTATTTATTAAAAATCCTCGTGGGTTTTCTTTAAAATGGTTCAAACTTAGTTTTAAGATACATTGTGTTAACTCATTTATCACAGTTACACATATCACTGACAGAGCGGCTCTGCCTGACTTTATTTACATATTTTACAATGAAAAAAAATCAGAGTAAACTTGGATCGAGACGATAAATCGTGGTTTTATTAGTATTATTTTAATTTGAGCCCGATTTGTACCCATAATCGCAGTATTTGTAGTCACACCTATTAAACTGATTTATTTCAAATTAAGAATATTGTATAGTGAATATATTTTTTTATAATCATATTGATTAAATTACATTTTTTATCAATGTTATTTTATTCATACAAAAAGCCACTATTGTAAATGCCACAAGGAGTATATTTAATTAAGTAAAAATAAAATATTCGTATTTAAAAATCATGATAAAATAAAACCATGTAATAAAAAAAATAATCAATAAATTTTCTAGAAATAAAAATGATTACTGTAATCATAATATGATTACGTGCCAAAAATCACTGAGGGTAGAACAGGTGAAAGGCTAATGTATTCAAGTTTGTTCGGTTATGGTTTAAACAGTACATACGGTTAATCTTTGGGTGGCCACTTCTTGGCTTCAGGCCACTTATAAAATTTGCACGACTGCTTCAGGATCAAAGTGTTGGACTAGTTGTAGTTATACGAGAGACTAAGTTTAGTTTTCCCGCAAAACCTCTTCTCATATTCACCGACCTCACTCACCTACTTACCTGAACTCGACGCGCCTTACTTCATTATTAACAATATAATTTAACACTGAAAATGTTCACAATGACTAATAAACTAACGTATTTTTATCTTGGATATAGTCAGATAGTGTGATTATTAGACTTGGCAAGGATGGGGTTTAGTTGTTATCTATTAGAAGTAGAATACAAAGGCGGATGGGGTGAGATGAGGTTACAGAAGCCTTCTGTATATACTTGAAGGATAATACGCTTCTGAAATTAACAGTACAAGTGTATCCACTTGGTATAATCCTACACTGAACCAACGGACTACAGGAAGCTCGAAAGGGGTATATACCCTGTTTTAAGACACCCTACACCCCCTAACGGTACAGAAGAGCTTGTATTTAGTAACTTCAACCTTATCTCAACTTCCAATGGCTACTACAGACTCCTACTTCTCTGACAAACTTATTCACACTCATAAAAAATATTAACCCGACAACTGTTTTTTAATGTATGAATTTTTGCTTTGAAAATTAATTTATAACCTAGCCACTGAATTATTTCCAACTATTTTTTTTATTAACACAAAAAGATGTGAAGGTATTTAAAAAATACTAGCCATAACAACAATTGTTTAAGGTATGTGTATGTTTTGTGAAAAGATCTTTCAATATATCTGTACAGTTTGATAATAAGAAAATTGATCTTAATGTATTAGAGTACAATTATAAAAATTGACCTTATCGAATTAAGCAGTGTTGAATGAAGATATTGTTACCGATTAAAAATAATTCAATAAATTGTTCACTGTTGTTTACAAATGTTAAATTGAAATGCTTCAATTGTAAAAAAATTTAATTTGAATCAATATTTTTAAAAATATATAATAGTAGGAAAATAATAAGAAAATTGTTATTTGTAATTAATACAGTAATTGTATACACACAGTAATGTGGAAATTACAAATAATTTTTTTCTTTTATTAATGGAATTCTACCAAGAAGTCAACATTTTCAACAATTATCCACCTGGACAGGACTCGAACCCTGATTTGTGTCTAATTATTATACCCACTAAGCTAACGAATAGTTTATATTATTTGTCAGAATTTTACTTCAAAAGACTTCTCATTAAAACACTTTTAGGTTTTATTATTGTGGGTATAGGATGTAGAAAATATTATATTTTATAAATAATTATATGGGAGGATATTGATTTTTTTGAGCTCTAAGAATATGAAATTCACTTAGTTAGTATTTTACAGCTTCAAGTTTTAATACACTCAGGTTAAGATTCAATCCCTCTGAGTTGTTCCAGATGTCAATTTTGGTGGCAAGGGGAGCGCGTCGTTCTGAAACTTGGATAATGGCGATCGTAAAATATTATAAAAATGAGTTTTGTATACGATAACTATAAAAATTTGTGTGTGTTTAAATTTGTTTTTGGCGTCAGCTCGTCGCTATCAATGTTGTACCACAATCAATGCCTGTTTTGTATGCAAATCTGTATTTAGTAATCGGAAGCAACGCTCTACTACTACTAACAACCCCTAACTTTATCCCCCTTCAACTACTTGTAATCGCCATCCGAATAATATGTTACATTTATGGACCTACGTGGATTTAATTATGATTTTACTAAAATAATACGTCTTACGAATTAATCTTAGGTGTATACTGTATAGAATATATAAATTCTCTAACATATACTAAGGAAGGACAAATACACCTTATATAATTCATAACAAATTAATACTTTCCTGTAGTGAAATAAATAATTAAATGGTATGAACCTATGAAAAACACGATAATTAATATTTATTATTATTCGCCGCCTTGTGGCCCAGTGGTTAGTGTAACGGATTCGTGAGTGAAGACTCCCGGGTTCGATTCACGGCACCGGGGTCACTTGGTAGATCTAGCTTAGCAAACTAGATCTTAAGTACTCATTGCTGTGTGGTGGCCTGGGAAACCATCTCTACTATATTCTCCCGTAAAGGCCAAGGTGGCCTGGCCAACCCCTTATAAAGGGACTCCCGTCAATAGGGAAGGCGTCACGACATTTATTTATTTATTTATTATTATTATTATATGCAATGTAATCTATAAAAAAATACAAAACCAGATGAAAAAAAAAATAGAAAACAAGATGATAAATATATAATTGACGGGTGCTACATAATCATCACTATGTTTTGGGATCTCCCGTATTGCTCTAGTGGTATTGTAGTATGATACAATAATATAATATGTAATTATATTAATAAATAAAAATAAAATAATAAAGATACTTTGCTTATAATAAGTTACATCTATATGTATATATAAAACTTAAATATATATTACAATTTGTTTATTAAGTAATAATTATACATTGATTGATAATCAATAGAGTATATAAATCATTTTACCTATAGCTAACATGATAATTTATATTTTTAGTTATAAAAAGTATGGGAAAAAATAATTATAAGGATTGATAAACAATAACAACAATAAAATTAACATTAACAAATATAATGCTTAAAACGGTTTGATAATACTGAAAGCGAGTCCCAAAAGTGTGATTGTTTAAATCATTCTTTGGTTAAATATAAATAAAATGTTTAATAATTTACAATCTATTGATATTATGTATGATTATATGTAATATGTACAATGTTTTTATATTATGAAAATGCATCAAAGGAACAACAAAGTCAATATGTACAGAATATATAAATATTTTAAATATATTGCAATACAGGCTGATATTTTTACAATAAATTGCGGTTTTGGATAAAAATATTTATTGAAGCGAAACGTTTGCGATGCGTAACATCGAGTATTGAATCGATTTATGAACTTTGGGTGGTCTAGTGGATTTAACCGAATTATAGACGATACTATTATTCTTGTTACTACCAAAGGTACGAAATAGATTTAACCTGTTTACCAGATTACCCCGGTTGAAACAACACATCCTAAATAAACTAGCATCGTCAGCCATACAAAACAACCGCTCTCTATGCACATTTAATAATATTGTTATAACGATAACTAATTCTGTTGTTAAATTCTAATGAATTATCATATATTATAATATAGGCGAAAAATATTTTTTTGTTTAATTAGTAATGATTGTAAAAAAACTGGGATCTTTATTTCCCACTGGTCTTTACCGGCCCTACATGACTTAATATATTGAAATAGATATATTTAATTATAATTGAAATAAATTGAAAATGTACAAAAAAATAAATATTTCTCATGAAATAGCAAACTATGGTGCAATGCATTACATTACAGCCTTTATATATATATATATATATATATATATATATATATATATATATATATATATCTATATATATATATATACTGTATTTTGTACTGCAAAGTCTATATATTTGTTAGTCAAATGACAGTTTTTAGAAATTTATTTAGTAATTTTTAGACATCTATCAGTCTGGGGTTAGTAAAATCCCAAATTTTAGACATCTTCAAACGAACAAACATGGTTTATAAATCGATTTATGAAACGATATATAAAATATGACTTACATAAAGAATTAAACACTAACATCACGTATTTATATATCAATATGTAAAAGAATGTCTCTGGAAGTAAGATCAAACGTTAAAATCACTAAATTCACCAACTTTTACACGACTACAACAATAACTCACGTTTTATAATTAGCTGTGCAGTTAAAGTGTGACTGGTAAAACAAATTCTTGGGTTAATGATTAGCCAATATTCGATATCAAAAGTAACAAATATCGGGAAAAGTTATTTCCAGTGGACACGAAAGGGTAAAATATAATAATCATGCATTCGTTAGGGTTGAACCAATTTGTGTGCGAATTTGGTGTAAAAAAGTGTGGTTTTCGTCGGTTGCGACAAATGGATGACAAATATGATTTGGGCATGAAGAGGATATTTGTATAGTGTTAGAAATGTATTTTTGGAAATAGTATTTTGTGGCATGTTTCATACATACATTTGGCATACAATGGGCTGACAACGAGACTGGTTTGACGCCACTTCCGTTTCCTGCAAGTCTATTCTATCACTCTACCAAAAACACCCTACAAATCATAAAAATATACTATCAATACCAATATCAACTACCCATGACATCATCATCGATGACTATTATTATAAAAATGAGATTTTTCTAAATAATCCTTAAAATCGAACTAATGTAAAATAAGTCTTTTTGCCACCCAATATCAATATAAACTATTAAGGGTTGAAAAAGTTTTGTAGAATATTGTACACACCTCTTTCTATCGCTTTATCATTTTTCTCCAGAAGTGAAATAATGCAATATAAGACAGGTGTTTACAATAGATGAATCAATTAGAATATAATAATATTTGTTTGATACTGGCACATCTCTGGTTTTATCTTAAAATAGTCACCTATTTCAAGTAAGTAGGTCATGATCAAAGACGACTTAAAACCATTTTTTTCTTGGTTTTTATTGATAATTCTTATTTTTCAGAAAGCGTCCTACCTAGTAAAAAACCGGCTCAAACCTATTTAAAAATCGAGTTGAATATTAACCTTATTATAAAAATGTTAGTGTTAAAGTCAAAAATAATTTTAATGGTTAAGAGTAGTCTTTGATACTAGGCGATTCAAGTATAACAATATTTTATTTACACCTTTGAAATAAAATTTAATGCAATTTAATGCACAATAAATTCCTGGATGTTCTTTATTCACTTTTAAATTAATATTTTTATATGGTAGTATTTCAATTTATTTATTTAATTTGAATTTTACATAGTATGACAACAAGCTTATAAAATAATAAATATTTGACCTTCCTCCATTCCTATGAAGAAACATAAAAATATTTAGGATAATTCAATTTTAATTACCCGAAAATATTATAAAGTATAATTTTTATAGATAAATTTGAATCATTCTCAAAAAATATTGAATTCGATATACATATACATTTTACGTAGTTTGAATAATACAAAACATCTTATGAATTAGACTTAGGTGTACAGAATATATAAATATTTTTATCTATTACTAACATGAGAATTATATTAAATTTTATTTGAAATGAGAGGTACCTAATATTTAATAATAAAAGTATTGAAAAAAATATAAAAAACCTATTTATAAATATGAGGTTATTTTATACACATGGAGCTAAGATTAAAAATGCACATATTTTTTAAATAATAAAAATCCTATTAATACAGTAGAAAGATATTTTTAATAGTAGTAAAATATAATGGGAGAAATTAAATATATAATTTATAATACGTTTAAAAGTATAAGATTCCAACCTTAAAAAATCCTACCTAAAGTAACCACAATTTTAATCATTATTAACAATGTATGTATCGTTATTTCTAAGAAACATTGTGTTTAATAAATAATGTTGACAATAATTGTGGAATAAATCGTTTATTAGCAAAATAAAAAAAAAGTTCATTCTGTGGTTTTGGATATTCACGAGCATTTAATTCCTTCCAAATAAATATTTGATGATAAATAAATTAACGTCCGTATTGCTGATTCCACAAGCTCAAAACCGCACTTTTAATCACTATTGCACAACAAACACGCACAAATTAAACATTTCTAATAAATAATCACCAATGTAAAAGTGTTGGGTTTCGGCGGTTATTAAATAATCGGTGCTGATTAAACAGAGTCTGTTGGCGGTAATTTGGGTTTTTAAGCAGTGTTTGCCGGCTAATTTGTTTGCGTCCATTTTACAGCAAACATGATACAGGATAATTATTAAAAATAAATACAGGCGTCAATTGAATTCATCCAATCCGCTGGGCCGACCTAATTAACCGTTTAATCAATCCGATGCCGCTTTAATTATTTGATTAATTAACCGGTGTACCGACGAAATCGTAGTTTTTTTGCAATGTATCAAAGAACATTATAAACATTGGATTATTTCTGAGTAGAAAATAATATTTACAGCTTTAAAAGATAGTATTGACTTTGTATAAAAAGCCAAACTCGGTCGTGAATCACGTCGTACGATGAATAAAAAGATAGACAATGCAATGGAAATTTCGTGCAACTTCACCCTGCGCTACAATTTCTGTACATTCGATGAAATAATTCGATTTAAATTTTATTTAATAAAAAGATTTAGTATAATTACTATAAAATACCCATCCATAGTAAATATATATGCTATACTTTTATTATGGATGTTTACATAATTTATTTTTAAAATATATTCATACATTTTTAAATTACTATCTTTACTATTCTTGAACAAAGTCATAGAGGTATTTTATTTTAAACAAAATATGTTTTTTTTATTAAAATGTACCTTACTCTAGATATAATATAAATAGTCTTTTTTTCTTTTTTTTCTTTTTTGTTTAATCTAGGCTTAGTTTATTTATAAATAATAATATGAACTAAAAGCTTCGTAATGTTACATACTATTATATGACGAATCAATTAATTTCTAAAGACTATAGAGAATAAGCTTATATAATATACAATATAAATAAATATTCTATTAATAAACAAAAAAATATCAGCTTAAAGATTGGAGGTTATTTATTTATTTACATATAAACACTCATAAGAACTTTTTTTATAGACAAAAATAATAATAATAAAAAAGGTTTAAAACAAAAATTAAAAGTATATATAAATAGAAAAATAAATAATAATATTATAAAAAATGTACAGCAAAGTGAAGAAAGCAATCATTTATATGTTACTTTATAAGGTCGCTCCTAAACAAGTTCTGTAGGTAGCAGAATTGGTGGAAAAGAGTACACCCAGGTGCACAAATTCATTGCCAAGTCGTTGAAGCGTATTCAGAGGAGAATAAAATATGGATATGTGGATAGAATGGAAAATTTATTAGACAACAATATTATATTAAACTCTTGGAATATGGAATATTAAGTGGAATTTCCACCGTACATATTTCAATAAAAAATTAATTCTTATGTTACTGTTATTGTGAAAAATCAATATTAAATTTATTCAATAAACTTTTGCTGTAAGTGATTTAAACATCAGTTGCACCGATGGAAACTTATACGGTGCAAATACCGCAAAATTGCTCCAGCCATTCTGTACCCAATATGCATATATCTGAATATGCAAATGGTGGAAGACTTTTAAGTGAGCTTTTTTTATTTATTATAAAAATTATAATTTGTAATGGTGGTCAGAGTGTGTGATGTGTTTGTATGCACGGTACATAACTTTGCATAGCTTTGGACGACTCCTTCCTGTTCCTCATTCCACATCCTTTTTCAGCGACAGTTTTCATGCCGCTCCGCTTTCACAAAGAAAAAGAAATGTATTGAAATGAAATGTGTGTGGATTTTTCCTAGCTTTTTATTGGGAGAATCGGGAATTTATTGTACCTACCCCCAACAACAGTGCACGGTTCAATGTAAATCGGATTTTTTAAATTAACTCAAATGTCGTCCAAAAAAAAAAAAAATATATATATATATATATATATATATATATATATATAAATATATATATATATATATATATATATATATATATATATATATATATATATATATATATATATATATATTTTTTTTTTAAATATGGAAAGGTAAATCTTTTTTTGAGATATTCGTAATATGTATATACATACATTGGTTAAAATAATTTTTTTAGAAATTAACTTCAAACACGATTTACTCTGTTTACTCTTACACGGTTTACTCTTACTTTTTATAATTAAATACTATTACTCATGTCAAATTAAAATAAAACATTCTCATGTTAGTTATAGGTAAAAAGACGTAAACACTCTGTACACCTAAGTCTATTTCCAAAAATGTGTTGTTCTATCAAACAATGTAAAAACTTATGCATAACAAAGAAATTGTAATAATAATAAAATGAAAAGAAAACAATATATTAGTAAATATTTGGTAGAACATCAACACAATAATGGTTTAAATATTAATAATAAATAACATAATTGGCAATTTATATTTATATATATATATATATATATATATATATATATATATATATATATATATATATATATATATATATATATATATATATATATAAATGTGGCAGTAATGATTCAATGACAGATTGATCGTTGTATTGTAGTTGAATCCAAATGGCTGATAACAACAGAAGCGGCAGTGTCAATATGCTTTGTTAACGATACTCTGCCATTTGCCAACCAATGCATTTTAATTCATATACCTTTGTTTAGAACACACCTTCTAAACCCACACTACATTTTATTATTTAATAGTAAAACCACCCACTAACCATAAAATTAACCATACTACAAAAAATACCTCGGTTATGGCAAGTTAGGTAACTCTATTTAAAATATATTAAGAAACACCCATTGTCGCAAACCAATGAATACTTTCATTATATGATGTTAAAAAAGTGTATTTGATCTTGAACTTGACTTGAACCTCACGTTGATTTTATATAACATCACTTTGAGTAATGTAATACTTTCACGTGGACTTATAAATATTTATTTTATCATAAAACATCATTGGAAGATGGTGTGAGTAAAATATTAATTATATAATAATGAAGGAATATAGTATTAAAATATCGTTACCGCGGATAAGAATGCCTTAACTGAATGTATAAATATGAAGATGGCGGAGCAAGAAGATGAGTCTGAACGAGACAATTAGTGGTTGGGTATGTCAAACTCATCTGTTTAGTCCGCCATCTTGATAATTAACATCCACAAGTATTCTAACGTCGGTGATGTTGGTTTTTTTGTGTTACCAGATGGAAGTATAATATTTTATATAATTATTTTACTACAATTAATACATATCTAAAATCTCGTAACGACTATTTTAATGATAATAATATTAAATTAATTACATAATAATAGTAGAGATATTTAATAATAAATGACAATTCTCAGAAAACTTGAGAGATTCGCTTTTTAAAAATTGTGATGAGTGTTGTTATCATATGAAAACAGTATTAAATTAATTTACTTTGATAATTCAAATTTCTTTTGACAGAAAAATAAACAACTTTAAAGGAAAAATCAAATCAAAACTCGAAATAGAAACTTCCTATTAAAAAGCCAAAGAGTACATAAAAAACATAAACAAATTGAAAATTTCAATTAAAATTACCCTAGTAATTAATAATCTTCCATCTTAATGGTATATTTTTACTTTATACCCATTCAATAAGTTGTCTCAATTTTGTATCAACATAATGAATTTTTTTAATATATTTTTTAATTATTTATTTATGAAGGAAATAGTTTAGGAAGCAATGTTTGAGGCGATTAGCAATGCCACACCACATTTCCGACGCATTTGATCCGCGGAATAACTGAACGAGATTTACGTGCCTAATCTATTCGGAAACTAACGCAAACCATTATTATCAGGATTAATTTTTATTGATTTAAATTTAGCAATGGTTATAAACCGGCAACTGATGTAATATCATGGTCTGGTAGATGAGATGTGATGCGTGTAATACTGGAGCGGGACACTGACAAACACACTACGACTTATATCATCTGGATCATCACGCCATCCTTCCTGAAACATTATATATTTTCAAATGAATTATTGCTGCACTCAAAGGGAATATGTATATAAAAATGTTGCTTAGCTACAGAAGGGTGTTTTTTTCAATGCCTCAAAATTATTCCTTTTTTTTAACAAAATTAAATAAGTCGTCGCCTGATTGCGTTTATTATATAAATAAAGCCTTAAATGCACTTTTGAATGTCGCAATTTTATTGAAAACCAATATCATAAAGCCTAGTGTTTCTATAAAAAAATGTTCTAAAAAAATACTTTTAATAATATTGTTAACTGATGCCTAATATTTGTTTATAGTGATATTACCGACTTTCTATTAATTTAAGACATGGTGTATTATTATTGGTAATTAATCATCCAACTGGATATTCCCAATTGATAATTTCACACTTGCCACTCAAATTTTAATGATAGTTATAAGTAAAAATATATAATGCAAAACCAGGCTTTATATTAATAGTCAGATTATCATAAAAATAAAATAAGAATGATACTTTTAAGCACCTAATCATTTTATTACCAAAGATGAAAAATGACTTTTAATTAGTTGAAAATAATAATTAATTATTAGAATTTTTTATGTTCAAAACAATTGAAGGTAAGTGAGTGGTCAATTTTCAACAGATAATGTGCATTTTGGTTAATTATTGTGAATTGAAAAATTGAATGAAAAATTATTAATTCAGATGATATTTTTTCAACTAATTATTTTTTCAGTAAACCTACATACACAAGATCGTAAAAATATTAATATAAAAAATCATCAATTGTTCATTGATATAGTTTGTGAAATGTGAATTATTTAAAAGAAAATATTTGCATTATGAAGAAAAAAACTACACTGGGTGAGTATTTGTTGTTACAATTAATTTGATATCGTGTAAAATAAAATGTCTTCAACATTGTGTCAAAAAAATATCTTTATTTTTGGTTAAAAATCACCTTTCCTTAGAACATACATAATTAAGAATTTACTTATATACTGTCTAAATAATACATAATACAATCCCTTAATATCATCTTAAATATCAATATTAATTATTTATTAGGGCCTGAAAAGCTAAACCTACAATCTTATTAAATAAATATATAAGTATGTGTTAAAAGAATGCAACAAAGATCCCTCATACATACGGTAACATTTCAATAATGCTAACCACCGAAGGAGGGTAGTTTGGCTCAGAATACACCACCCTCAGGAGCCACCAACCCCTTATGATAGTTTTTCTCTTTGCCTATTATTTATGACCTTCCAGATATTGATACGAGGGATGTCTTGCATGATAACTCGCACCCACTCCACTTAGATTTCTATTCTTGTTTGGATTTTTTTCCCATACATATCTCACGACACATTACTTATTTAGATAAAATCAATAAAAAAAATAATGCCTTTGATACATGTGGTGATTTATGAAGACGTGATCGATTATGATAATAGACCATCACATTAAAATATATTGTATTATTTTGTACGTTTCCTGTGTGTAATGGTGAATGTGGAAGTTTTGCTTTAATATTTATGAAGAGAAAGATAGTGGCTGTGGTTGTTCTTTATGACACCTAGGAGAGCCTTAGGGAAAGCTCTCTTTTATTGAATGTATTTATCTTTCTTCAAGCCACTTCTGGAGTAATGGTGCCGTTTTATTTTTGCCGACCAAAACCTCAAACACACATCTTATATTGTATTCTCACAGAGAGATTCGCTGATGTGATTTTTATTCAATTGGACCAACTATGTTATATCTATATCCTCTATGGGTGATGTCTGATATCATATTATACAATTTAAATTGAAATATAAGGGAAACTCCATATTACGACGATTTTAAAAGTGAACCTCATTTGTATTGAAATCTTCCATAATATATTTCATGTAAGGTCCTTAGACATTACAGAAATACATTTATATTTTTTTTTTTTTTTTTTTTTTGATTTATATTTTTGAGTACCCTGTCTAAAGACATCTTACTCGTCGTCTGTTGTTACATTGTCTTGAGGGTTGGTTGTCCAGTGACGACTCAATCCCGGCGTTGTGTTTAGGTTATAAGTGTTCAAGTGTTCATACTTGTTTTATCAAGTAAACACCATTGTCAGTCCTTGAATCTTGCTGGAAAGTCAAGTTGTCTGTATTTTTGTAGACGTCTTGCGTAGTCTACGGTCAATAAGTCCCTCGCTAGTGCGTTCGGGTGACTTTTTAATCTACTTTGGTACGTTTCGCTGAATTTTTTCAATTCTTCGCGTACTGTCATTGTTTTAGAGTCCTGTAATAGGACCCAGTTGGGTACATACCATGGAGCATTTAAAATTGCTCTCAGGGTCTTGTTTTGTAACCTGTCGATACTGCTGATATGAGTATCCTTAGCTGTCCCCCCCAGTTGACATCCATATGTCCAAATGGGTTTGATTATTGCTTTATACAGCAATAGCTTGTTTGTAAGTGTGAGTTGGGAATGTCTGCCAATCAACCAGTACATTTGTCTTTTTTATGTTCCATTTGAAGTCTCTTTGTCTTAATGTGTTTTTGCCATGTTAGGCTTCTGTCAAGGTGTATACCGAGGTATTTAGCCGAGTCTTCTTGTGGAATATTTTTCCCACCAATTTTCACTGGTGGACATGTCTGTTATTTGTTTGTGAATGTCACGTGTGTCGATTTGGTTTGATTTACTTTAATTCTCCATACTTCAAGCCATTTCTGTATTGCGTCAAGGTGTTTCTGGAGGAATTGTGAGGCAGCTGTTGGATCTTTGTCCGAAGCGAGTATGACGGTATCGTCAGCGTATGTAGCCAGTGTTGTGTTGTCGGTTTTTAGGAGATCGTTTGTATATATTAGATACAGTACAGGACCTAGTACACTCCCTTGCGGTACTCCAGATCTTATGGTATTAAGATTTGAAGTTTCGTTGTCATATTTAACAAAAAACTGTCTATCGGCCAAGTACGATTTGATAATATCATACATGTTTTTGGGCAGTTTTCCTTTGATTTTATAAAGCAGGCCTGGGTGCCAGACTTTGTCAAAAGCTTGACTGATATCTAAAAATGCTGCTGAACAGTAGTTTTTTTCTTGTATGGAGCGATCTATGATCGTCACAACTCGATGAACTTGTTCAATTGTCGAGTGCGCTTCTCTGAAACCGAATTGATGATCAGGGATCATGTGTTCTTAAAAAAGTATTGGTTTCATGTTGCGCAGTAGAATTTTTTCAAATATTTTGGAAAATATTGGCGGGAGGCTTATCGGTCGATATGAAGTGACTTCTTCGGGTGGTTTACCTGGTTTAGGTAGCATAATAATTTCTGCTATTTTCCACTGTCTAGGGAAGCTACCCATTCTAAGTATCGCGTTAAATATTATGGTTAGAAATCTTAATCCGATATCTGGCAATTCTTTGATTATCTTCCCGGTAATCATGTCATGTCCTGGCGCTTTTTTGCGCGTACTTCATATTTTATAACATGCTTGACGCATTGAAGTCCAATTTTGAAATAATAGTTTTCTTTATGTTCCGTACTATCTAATAAATTATAAATGTGACTTTCTTCTTCAGGGGAACACATCCTTTCCGCTGGTGTAAATACTTCCTTGAGATGTTTCGCAAACTCGTTTGATTTCTCTCTGGTAGTTTTTGCCCATTTATCGTCAGCCGTTTTGATGGGCGGTATAGATATTTGGGGCCGTTTTAGTTTTTTTGTAGCTTTCCATAGAGAATAATCTGTAGCGTCGGTTGCTGTGAGACCTTCCAGATAGGATTGAATCCCTTTATTTTTCCATTCACATAGGATATTTTTAATATCTCTTATTGCTTCGTTCAGTTTTCTCTTCGGTTCCTTGCTTCGAGTATTTTGCCATTCTTTACGAATGCGTCTTTTTTCATGTATTTTTTCCTGAATCCAGCAGGGAAAATCATCTGTTGAGTGTGGTTTTTTTGACATATTGGGCGTGGCTTTTTTCACTGCGGAATGAATTTGATTTTGAAAGTGAATAACTGCGGTGTTAAGTTGGTCTTCTGTTTTCAATGGTATATCACATTTCAAATTTTCATTTTAGATATGTCTAAAATATTCCCAATCTGTGTGACGGTTACCGAGTGTAAATTTACTGGGTTTGATAATTGGTTGTAGCAAACTGTATTTAATAATAACAGGTGAGTGATCTGATGACAGATCGAGGCAAGATTCTGCGCTCAGTCTTTCGATTGGAATTCCTTTCACTACGCAGAAGTATATGAGGTCCGGTGTTTTTCTTCTATCTGTAGGCCAATATGTTGGTTCACCAGTCGATAGATGAGTCAACTTGTTGTTTGCCATACTTTTATACAGTTCTCTCCCCCTAGGTGTGGCCAGTCTAGACCCCCATTGTTGGTGTTTGGCATTGAAGTCCCCACCTGCGATGAATTTATCCGCTTCAAGTGTTCTGAAGTAATCGTCAAAATTTTCTCGTTTAATCGAGTGTTTGGGTGGGCAGTAAATAGCCGATATATATACATAATTATTTGTATCTCCGACAGCAATTGGGGTTGCTTGGAGAAAGTCTCGATCATATTTTTCAGTGAGATGATGTTTCACAGTGTTTTTAATTATCACCGCTGTTCCGCCATGCGCAGTTCCATCGGGGTGATTCGTCGTATATATAGTATACATGGGAATTTTTATGTAGCTTTTTCGGTAAAGTGTGTTTCCGATATAAGCATTATGTCAATGTTTTTTTCTTTTAAAAATAATTTTATTTCTTGGCTATGTTGTCCAAGACCGTTGGCGTTCCAAAGACATATTTTTAATAATGGAATCATTTTTTATTAAGGACAAGAGCTGCCATGATCTGTGTCATGTTGTCCATGGTTTTCATGACAAGTTCAATGAGTTTGTCCATTTTAATTATTAAATTATTTATAATGTTGTCTTGTGGTTTTTCGGGAGTTGGCTCGATATTTTTGGTGGCTTGAGCATACGACTTTGGTATGTCATTGGTTTTGAAAGTTGTAGTGTTAGTCAAGTTGTTTGTCTGTTTTGAAATTATTTTCTTTCTTAATACGGGGAATTGGCTTGTTTGTACCTTTTTGCGTGTTTCGCAACCTTTATAATTTGCTGGGTGATTCCCGTTGCAGTTGACACACTTCACATTGTTGTCTCTTGTTGTTCTGTTGCAATCAGTTGTTGCGTGCTCACCTGCGCACTTTACGCAACGCGGAGTCCTGTTGCAATATTTCGCGGTGTGTCCGTATCTTTGACACTTTTTACATTGTATGACCTCTTTTTGAGGTCTTGGTGGCTCGATTACGACTTTACACCTAAGTATGGTGTCAATTTTGAAAATTTCTTTGTTATTCTCTTTTTGTCTCAATTCGCAAAGAAACATAGGCAGTGGGGTTTTGTTTGTTTTTTGCAACATGTTTGTTATTCTGATAACATCATGGCCGTGACTTGCGAGCTCTTCGCTTATTTCGGCGATATCTGCCGTGTGGTGAAGGTTTTTTATTATAGCCTTATATGATCGGCTTTCTTTCGTCTGATACGAATGAAACTCGGTATCTCTATTTTTTAAACCTGTGATTACAGGTATATATTTTTCAGACTTAGTGATCTGTATTTTTACTTGGGTTTTACCCAGCTGTTTAATGTAGTATGCTCCTTGAGCTACTTGCTCTAAGAAGTCTGTCAGTGGTTTTATATTCTCTACTGCGTGCACAAATATAGGTGGTGGCTTTGGCGTATTTTGCCAATCGCCTGCTCCTCTTGTTTGTCTTCTAATTGTTGAAAGCGATTTGCTGTTGGCACAGCAAGCCAGTTCTTATTTGGGCATGCCTGTTTGGCTTTACTGGCATTCTCCGGACTGGATATTCTCTTTGTTTTTGTCGGGGCTTTGATCCAAGAATCTAGCGTATTTGTAGTCGATGCGGCAACAGGACATTGATGATCCAGTTCCATTGTCTTGTATATAGTGTGGAGAAATTACAGTGTAATATAAGTGAACAGTATGATACCGGACAGGAGAAATTGGAGCAAGACCGGTTTGGTGGTTGTGTCACTTGTGCACTCGTCACTTTCGAACTTGCGACACCATGCGGGAGCACTTTACTATACGTCTTTACTCAACGGTGGTATACACGCAACTGTGACATTTATATTAAGATAAAAAGATAAGATAAAAAACCAACTCTAACCACATTTATTTTTTTTATAAATTTTATATACGCCCCAAGGATTGTTTGATATTAACCCATGTTTTTACACCTTCATTTATAAGAAAAAACATTAAAACACTCTCATAATAATTTATATGATTATAAAAATGTTGGGTTTTAATTTTAAATAAAATATAAATATAATAACTAAGGATAATTTTTCTCTCATGTATATTTATTTACGCCCCGAGGAGATTTTTTGAGAGACAACAGCGAGTTGATTCATTGTATTTCGATTATCTTAACTATTACTATTGTTACACAGGTCACCGAGTTAATAATCAGTATTTACCTTACAATACAGGAAATCAGAGTATACCTGGATCAAGACGATCGATCGGGATTTTATTAATATTATTGCCGTTCTCCCAATTGTAATAACCAGTCAAATATATATTTTTTTACTTGAGCGGGATTTGAACCCACACAGTATTTGTAGCCATGCGTTTTATCCTCTTACTTATATATTATGCGGCTTAAATACAGCCCATTTCTATATCAATTATCATTATATTGAAAAAAATTTTTGGAATAATAACTGGCATTTACTCATACTACAATGATGTATGATATATTATCTGTTATGTGATCGTTCGCAGTAAAAGTTTTTAGGTTTGTAACGGTTATGGTGGTTTTGAGTTTACCCTCTGTGATGTTGTAGCATTTATATAATAATACATAAATAGGGAAAATATCCAAGGCTTTGTGTACGTGCCTTCACGAGAGACCGTTATTTATTTTCAACTTAAATCTTTTGTGGAAATAATGTGACGTTTCCATTTGAAGTTTCTATGATTTATCGAGGCTGGATTTATACCCTTTGAATAGAATGTTAAATGCTTAATTTATTTATTCGATCATATTTCAAAACGGCAGAATTGAATTGTCTGTATTGGAAGCAGACAAAAAAAATCCGAATGAAATTACGGTAAATGTTCGTATTCGCTTTGATTTCTGGATGAAAAAAATGAAATTTTAAAAGCGGTTGAATTTTGCAAATTGCGGCAGTCAAACACACTCATTCGTAGATGTAAACCTGAATCAAAATTCGTCTATTGATAGTCCAATTAATACTATCAGAAAAACTGAAAACCGGACGCAGCACACGTTTTATTTTTCATGACATGGCAGAGTTGTCAGAATACATCAGAGCAAAAGTTTTACTAAATATGAATTCGAAATATTATATTATATATTTTTATTAAATATATTCAATATAAGAATTATATAAAATAAAGATGGTCTTCATATGATAACTCTCTTCAGCACTTAGTTATAAATACCTATACAAATAGAAAACTCTGAAAAATGTAAATAAATTCAGAATGATACCATAATAAAATTATATATATATATATATATATATATATATATATATATATATATATATATATATATATATATATATATATATATATATATATATATATATATATATTTAAAATATTTCAAAACTGTCTTCATGATAATTAAAATTTGGTTATATTCATTTATTTATTCACGCCAAGCAAACATTTTATCCAGAGAAATTTTTATATGGTTTTAATTTATTTCAAAGAAATGAGAATTCATGTTAAGAAATATACTTGAAGAATGATGATAAAATAAACGTATGGTTGTATTTTAATTGATTTATCTACAAATATCAAAAGAGTTATTAGAATTATTTCAAGTAAAATACTTAATTGTTACTTATTATACTTAATTAATTGTGGGAATTTTTAAGTGATAAGTTGTATATTACCTTTAATTGTTTTATTAAAGTATAAATTGTAAATTTTGAATTGAACGATAACCATATAAACGAAATTGAGTTACAAATCACCTTTACAGGTAGGTGAATGAAAAATATTGCCCATTATTATATGGAATTAATATGTCTCAATTTGTAAATTTCCATCATAAACTAAAACTACAAAATATTATGAATAAATTTAAATAATTTAGGATTAAATCTTGATATAAATTATCCAATTGGGATATTTACAAAGCTGGCAATTACTTTGTCTATACGAATAGGCTGTATGTTCTAAATGCCAACCGTTTTAGAATGAAAAGAGTGTTTGGTCGGGGTTCAAAAACAGGCCCACTTAAATATCCACCAACCCTCTTTCAACCCTCACCAGGTATTTACATGCCAGTACCAACGAATGAGCATTACATTTAAAAACACGTGGCGTACAAAAAAAAGTATAATTCCGAGCGGCATTATAATCTGCGTCGGGTAGGGAATTCTCCTAATAAAAGTTTTAAAGCCTCCGTTTTTAAAAATGTCGGACGAGATTTGAAATGAAACCGGGGGTTGGATATGAAAAAAAAATACACACGCAACGGAACCTGCCAAAACAACTGTTTTTATTGTAAAAAATAAGGTCGGGAATGCTACGAGAATATGTGAGTGGGATTAGGAAAACACTGTATCTAACTGTCTGTTGCTAATAAATAATAAAAAAAATGTTAAAAAAACATCACACACGAAAGGCCTTTAATATTTTAGGTTTGAATCTGTATTCCATACAGCCGATTAAAGCATGTGATGAAAATACAATACAATGTAATGACCATTGGGATGTAACCATCTTCACTTCCCATGAATAAAATAACAATTATCAATGAAAGGGGAGTGAAAGAGTGAAACCATCAAAATACCATATCATAACATATTTATGAGCTTTAAAAAACAATAAATAAATAACAGAATATGATTTGTAATAACATTGTAGGAAATTAAAATAACATAGTTTCATTGAGTTAATACGTAATATAATACAAAATATTAGTATACACTGGGTCAGTCCACAAATTAGTTTATTATTTTATAATTTTAGTAGTTGAGTTTAATTTCAATTTAAAAAATATCCATCCGAAATTCACATTTTTAAAATAAAGTATATTACGAGTACAATATTATAATAATATTTTTTATTTATTTTACATATAATATTATTATATCATACTGCAGTACCACTAGAGCATTATGGGGGATCCCAAGTCGCCGTGATGATAGTGCAGCACTCGTCAGTTGGAACATGAAAGAAGAATTTAACATAGTAAGAATAGTTAAATAAAAGAGTTATATCTATTAATTTATTTGTATTGAGACTGAGGGGAGAATCATAATTTTTCGATATTAAATTTAGGGACTCTTAAGTGAATTAACGATATTTTCATAACCAATATTACAACTTGAATTTGTGATTTGAAAAAAAAATAAAAAGTGGATTTTGAGAGCTTTTGATTCAGAAGGCATCATATAATATGAAGATGCAATTTATCAAATGAATATGAATTGAATATTTGTATACAAATCATTAATAAATTTGTGATAATTTTGTAATATTTTGTCGTCAATACTTATTTCTTGACATTATTAATTCGTTTGCTTAATGAATAAAAAATTAAGCATTTTTATTATACAATTTCTTTATTCAATATAATTTGCGTACAATGTTTTGATACATTATGATTTGTTGTTACAATGTTAAGTTTATAGACTTAGTCTTTTACTTATTTTAATACGGAGTATAATTAATTGATATTTAAAATTACTAATAAGTCATAACATAATTTATGGGAAAAAATACAAAAACCCACTAGAAAAAAAAAAAAAAATTAAGCATTATTTTTATATTGTGTGTGTAATTCAGAAAAAGCAAGTTTAAATTTCATACAAGTTTGTTGGTGTATGAGGATTATTTAAATTGATTTACATCAAGTATTTTGTTTAAATTAAGGTTAAACAAAGCATAGAAAATTTTTTTATGGTTAAAAATTAATGCTTTAATTTTTCCATATGTTTGTACATAAAATAGGTCCACTTTTCGTAGTTGTATGTGGCGACAAAATGTGTGAACGATGCTTTCAATGAAATGGCTTCGTATTTGTATAGGAATAAAGCTGAACTTCTTATCTGTGTCAGGAAAAAGCCTTCGTCGTCATAAACTGGCACGACGGACATCCATTGTCCTGTTTTACATACCAGATCATACATATTCTTCAGGCACATATCTGAAAAGGAATCCCACCTGCTATTATTATACTATATACATATATACCTACTCCTGAAAGAATACACTTTTCAGATTTATATTATTAAAAAATACAAGTAATATAACACAATTGAGTTGATTCTTCTTCTTAGCGGATCAGGCAGTAACGTGTTTATTACTATTTTTTTAGTAATAAAGAGTATAATTTTTCAAACGAATTCCATCAAATATTTCTTTGAAACAACTTACCCTTTTAATATTTGATGCATTATATGAGTTTTTAAGACTAATTAGGTACCTTTTATGCAGAACTGCAGATCGGAACTTACAAACATTCATATGATTGATTAATTCATATATGTAAGCCTTCATTGTTTTGTGTTCACTTTGATTTAGTAGTAGTATTGAATTTATTTTCAAAATAATTATTTATGTTATATGATCGTGCGCAATCGGGCAGAAAACAATCAATTTAATTATACAAATTGTGATTAACATTAAATAATATTATTTATTGCTCGACGTGTCGTTTTCTGGCCTTTCTCTCTCTCAAATATAGTGTAGTTTTAGTTTCGTTATGGTTATAATCTAAGCCAACACGACGCTTAATAATAAATTCATACAAAATAGTTAAAGCATAAGAAGCGTAGTTACAAATACCGTGGTCATGGGTTCAATTCCCACTTAAGTCAAAATTTTCAAATTTATTTTGATAGGTAATAATATTAATAAAATCCCGATCGATCGTCTTGATACAGGATTATTCTGATTTCCTGGATTGTGAGGTAAATACTGATTATTAAGTCAGTGATGTGTTTAACTATTAATAGTTAAGATTACCGACAGGTAATTAATTAACGCGTTGTTGTGTATAAAAAACCCTTTCAAAAAGCCCTTCTCTAAAAAAAGCTCCTCGTGGCGTCAAATAAATAAAATAATCTTTTTCAAATAAGTTGAACCATTCAGAGATCTTACACATTTTAACATTATATTTAAGTGTATTAAAGCGAAATAGTCAATTAACACGTTTTTGTGTCTAAAAAAACCCTCTTAAAAAAGCTCAAATAAATAAATCCCCTTTTCTCCTTATCCCTTTTAATATGTATTAATAAGTCCCATATGAATAACACCATTTGTCACATCTATAATGTTAAAGATCATTGATAATTGACTCGATTAATTTTTATTCCAGTATTCGTTAATCGTATTTGAAAAAGTGTAGAGTTTTTCAGGGTTGGGCGCTGAAAAGTGTAGTGTATTTGAAAAGCACCACAATGGAGTTTAACAACCGCTCGTGATGGACTGATGTTCTGATATTTACGAAGGCTTTGTGTACTTCACGAGGGTTCCAAGAGTTCCTTCATTTGTAACCTGCTCTCGTTATTGCCAGTACTACATAATAATATGTATATACTACCAACCATTGTGCTCTTTTTTGCCATTACACTCCCTTTATCGTTTTCTCACCCAGACTGTACATTTCTTGCAGATATCAGTAGGACTACAACATGTCGATAAGAAACCTTTTTAAATACACATTAATTAATCACCATTGTTTCATGATGTAAGTGCATAACAGTTGTTGATTGAACGAATAATTTCAAGATGGAATTTTAATAATTTTAATTAATAACTATTTTTTTTATTAAAAAAGAGAAAACAATTCTCTCGAGTACCTTATAATGATGTATAAAATTGTAATCTATAGAAGTGAACCTCATTTGTATTGAAATCTTCCATAATATACATAGATATGTAAGGTCCTTAGATAGACATATATATTGAGATGGTTTCCCAGGCCACCATACACCTTTGAGTCCTTTTGGTAAAAAAATAACCACTAAATCACACTTATTTTATTTGGTTTTATAGACACAGCCACATGTTAATTTATTTTCTATCGGTGATCTTAACTATTACTAGTTACACCTTATATACCTTACAATACAGTAAATCAAAATAAAACTGGATGAAGACGATCGATCAGGATTTTTATTAATATTATTCCCGATCTTCCAGTGGTCATCGAATCGGTCATTCAAATATTTTTTTTTACTGAGTGTAAATGTATTAATATGCTCGTAAATATTAATACATTTACACCTTTAACGGCATTGATTTCAAAATAAATATACTAATAAGGTTAACAAGTGAACAAATATAAAAATTTAATATTTGTTTAGGTTACTTGTTAGTAACCATATTTGTTTCCGCTCATAATAATAAAACTATGTTATTTCGTATTAATCCAAAATTAAAATAACCGTGACTTACACGACACCAAAGCCGTGTATTTTTTATTATAAGGGGAAAAATAGAATTTAATTTTTTATAAGATTATATACTGTTAAAAAAGTACCACAAATGGGAAAAGTATAAAAAATGTACATTATAGATGTTCTCAAATCAAAGATTTCTTATAATAGTAAATTTCCATTTTACTAATGATTTGCGTAAATAATATATTTTTTTAAACTCGTTGATGGTATGTAAGCGTCGCGACGCCCACCCTTTTCACCGCTCTTATCTTTATGTGTGGTTGTCTCTCTTTGAGGTTGTTGCATTCAATTTTCACATTAGGACACCCAGATTAAAAGTACATTACCAACGCCATCATCAACAACCACCATAAAAATAATAATACCCGTCGTGTATTGATCGTATATAAAATTTTGACGGAGCGGTGCTTTAAAAATTTAATCTCGTCTTATCTGTGATCGTTACTCCTGCCCTTAAATACTGAAACGAGTCTTGAACGTAGTCGATGTAAGATACGTCCTTTATTACAAATCGCCGATAAATGTGTACGACTTTAGATGGTGAACCATAAAAAGTGAATGCTTGACGTTATCACAACGACTACACCTTAAATATTATGTGAGCTCGTCAGTGTTTTTACACCGAGTGTGTGATATTATACTTTTCGAAAATTATTAGGCCGTGGAAAATATAACTTATTAAATAATTATTATAGACATACCAAATAATTAAAAGTGTAGTGAGTGTAGAAATTGGAAAAATGCGTAGAAGTGAAAAAATCAACGACAAACGGCCGTGATTAGTCCCTAATTTCGTGTATATTATGATATGATTTCGTGTATATTATGATTATATTTCGGCTGCGTTTTTGTGTCTTATTTTTTTAAATATGTACTTAATTTTAAAACAACATTTAAATTAACCTTAACCAACCATTTTGCCTAAACTGAAATTTTTAGCCATAGGTTTAAATTGAGTAATTTATTAAAATAATAACTCATAGTAAGCTGTATACATTTACTTGTAATTTAGTTGTATTTGCCACCTGTGTTTATTATACAATATCTTTATTAACTATAATGTACATACAATGTTTTGATACATTATGATTAGATGTTACAATTTTAAGTTTATAGACTAAGTGTTTTACTTATTTTAATACGGAGTACAATCAATCGAAAATTAATAAGTCATAACATAATTTATTGGAAAAAAATACAAAAACCCACTTGTATTCCTCTGTGCTTATCGAATTCTTTTATTTATATACAATTAAACACAATTAAAATAAATTTATATACAATTATACAATTACACAAATAATATTCCGTAAAAGCATGAATCTAGTGGTAAATATATTTCCAATACT